>CAODLS012222175.1:0-19666 GCA_948243855.1 Flueggea neowawraea | reverse complement strand
GTTTAGAAATTTTTGATTGCGAATAATTCGTAGCAATTTCGAATTTTTTTTGCGATGAATTTGTCACAACTGCTGAATTTTTTAGCGGTGCTTTGAAATTTTTAAGAAATTTTAGGCAGGTCTCTCAGTTTAAGTTACGATGAATTGGTCGCAACCCTTTCCCAAATTCTGAATAACAATGGCTATTTTCCCTCAGGCTTCTCTCTACCCTCAATCCCTTTAATTCGACTCTCGAAACCTCTCACCACCTGTCACAGGCGCTCTCTCTCTTCCTTGCATCGCTCTCTCTCTCTCTTTCTCGCATTGCTCGGTCACCGTTGCTCTCTTCCTCGCGCTGCTCCTTTGTCGTCGCTCTCTGCTCCTCGATCTGCTCTATTACTGTCGCTCTCTCTGTTCCTCGTGTCGCTCTGTCACAGTTGGTCTCTCTGTTCCTCATGTCGCTCGATCACCGTCGCTCTATCATTTCGGCCCTGCGGGCAACATGCTTGCCTTCGTCTCCGGTAGCCTCTAGCTTGCCATCGAACAACATCCCCTCAAGTTTAGCCAGGTATGTCTCTTTTCTCTTTTCTAGAGTTTCCTTACATTTGTTCGGTGAATTGTTATTATTTTTCCTATCTAATGTTTGGATAGATCTATTGTTATTTAATGTTAGATCTTGTTGTGATTGGTTAGTGAAGTTTGTTGGTTAGTGAATTTGTCGAATTGGGTCGTTAATTAAAGTTCTTGAGATTTAACAGTGAAATTAATGTTTTGAAGACATTAATCAAGTAATTAGAGTTCTTTTGAAGATGATGTTAATGACATTGAAGAGTGGAAGGAAGTTTGGTTTGAATACATTGTGAAGATGTTCCAAGCTTGACGAATTTCAAGTCATCTTTAAACTAATAATTGCAAGGTCAACTGCCAAGTGCTTTCTTTTTCATGCTTGTTAGTGACCTTCTTATACAGGGGAATCATATTGGTAAATTATATTGGCAAAACGTTACATCGTGTGCACTCTCTACCATTATAATTGTCATTTTTTATTTATCTCATTTCTTGTTACGTCTACTTTATTTTCAGAGAGCCTTGTGGGTTTGGTTTTGTTCAATACTCTAACCCTGTTAAGTATCTCATATTGCCTAGGTTGAGTTGGTCTCATAAGTGTATATTCAAATGGAAATCTTCCCTCCTTAAGGTGCCTTTTAGAGGTGAGTTAGGCCCAATATTAAGATGGTATCAGAGTCACCTCTAGTGCAATGGTTTGGGGAGGTGTCTGGCCATGTGTTGCCCTTTGCCCATTTGTTGTTCAGCCCGGTTCGGGATGAGGGAGTGTGTCAAGTATCACACATTGTCTCAGTTGAGTTGGTCTCATAAGTTTATATTCAAGTGGCAATCCTCCCTCCTTAAGGTGTCTTTCGAAGGTGAGTTAAGCCCAATATTAAGAGACCCTCAGGATGTTGCTGAGGCCAAACATCATATGGATAGTCGGGTTCTTCTCGGAAGAGAGTTGACTGTTGTGTTTGCTGGGGAGAATAGGAAGAAGCCAACTGAGATGAGGAGCAGGGAGCGGGGAAGGTAGACTTGTTCTTTGTTAACTTGGTTGTGATTTTCACATGTTTGACCTCTTTCACCAAACATTATTTTTGTGCTTGTTTGAGGTGCTTCAATGAAGTTAAAATTCTGAGTTACTTTCGGCAGTCTTAATTAAGTTGTGAGTATAGAGATAGGGGTTATTCTTTGTTTCTTTTTCATTACCAAGTTTCAACAACTGAAATGAGCTGATATATGAAGTTGTCAAAACTCTATTTGCTTTTTGATTAATAGAATATAAATGCTTTAAATCGGCTTGCTAATGAAATGTTGGAATATGGGATTGCATGAATCATGGTGTTTCTTAAGGCTCTTTCTCTTTGGAACTAAAGCCCTGCTGTTTAGCTTGTAACTGAGGCATTTAGTTGTGACTTGTGTAATCCTTTCAAAAAGTTAGGGATATAAATGTTATCAAAATTTTAAATCTTGTATGATCACTTGCGTTAAAAAATTATTTCTTATTTAACGAACTTTGTGAGATTGTCATTTTAATTGTTTATGGGATTGATAGAACATGTGTATTAATTATTTTTTGATAGGCTCAAGTCTAATTGGGTGATGTTGAGAAAGCGGGTTATTAAGCGGTACAATAACATCATTCATGTCATTCGGAAAAAAATAGTTCATGGCACAAAAGCGCTACAAGCCGAGCCAGGCTTCGGGCCACCTCTATCGGACATATCGAAGTTCGATGGGAAGACTAATTAGATAGGTTTATGCAGTTATTATATTTTGGATTTTATAAATATTAAATAGTCTTAATGTATTTTAACATTTAACTATTAAATATATATTTAAATTAATTCAGATGTTAAATATTTTCATTTGGTTTTTTTGTTTTTATTAAATAATTAAATAATATTAAATTTAAAAATATAAAATTCAAAAAATTCAAAACTCTAGTTGCTACGAATTGGACTCAAACGTTTTGTGACGGATTTTTTTGCAACGAAAGCTTGCAACGAAAAAATGTCGCAACAGCAATTTTGCGACAAAATTCGAGTTTTTGTGACAAATTCTTTTTCGTCGCAAAAAAGTCCTTTTTCTTGTAGTGAATCAGGCTTTTTCTTATGGACCAGGTCCATGAGTACCTGAACTGATCGTGGGTTCCCCAGCCCACGACAATTCGAAAATATGAGACTCTTTTTTTCGGCGGGCCAGGCCACCAATACCGGAACCCGTCTTAGGCCCTTTTTTGTCTTGACCCTCTCTGACATTTCACCTTCTTTTCCACCCTTCTCTAAGCCCATCACTTCTGGAGGCCAACTAATAGTCCCATTTTTTCCTCCACCCAGCCCATCTATTCTCCTTCTCTTCATGTCCGAAAATTCAATTGCATCTTCAAAGGCACCTACTTTTATAGCATATTTCTCCACCTCCATTAATTGCTCTCTGCTAACATCATTAATTTTACTGGTACACTCCTTCCTAAAGTCAGGCGGCTCGACACTTGGTTCTTGGGTCTTTGATTGCACTCTACTCCTACCAGTCCTCTCTTCTCCTGTCACATCAGCAGATCTTTCTTTCGCACTCTCCATTTTCCCGCCCAAACTCACACCACCTAGAGAGCTTCCACAGAACTCACCATTGATGTTCCTGAGATACATGTTCTGCTAAGTCCCAGATCCCGACATGGTCTCCTCCCTCAATCTCATAGACAACAGGCCAAAATCTCTCATTGTGACCTAGATGGCCACAAATGTAACAAAAAATCGTAAGTTTCTCATATTTGAACTGAATCCAATGCCAGTCACCTCCTTCCTTCCTGACTTTGGTTTTCTTCAGAAGTGTATTCCTGACATCTAGTCTTACCCAAATACGCAAGAATCATCGCCATCCACTTTCAAAGCTTCAGGGATATGAGCAAATAACCTCACCAGTGACATTCCTAATCTCCCTGCATACCCTCTTAGAAATAAAACCCACGAAAACTTCATGGAGTTGAACCCAAAAGAAAGACTGATTAAGACTGACCACCAGCGGGTCTTCTTCCATACCCAAATGCTTCCAAACTTGAAGTTGTTTGTCGAAAGTCCACGGCTCTCCTTCCAGAACTCTCTTGAGATCAAGCTCATGAAAAATTTGGAAGATGCAACGATTAGGGCTAATATCCTTTATAAATATATTAGGGCTAATATCCTTTATAAATATACCTCTCACTGGTCTCCAGAGCTTGGACAGAGTGTCTATAACAATCTATGGTTTCAATGGTTTATCCGTTAAGAACCTGCCAACCATGAACATTTGCCTCAATCTATGGTTTATCCATTAAGAACCTGCCGATTCAGCCTCATCCCCGACTCCGACTCATCACCTTCATCCTTGCCAAACTCCAGACCCTCACACTACCCATCTTCATCAAGAGTCAATCTATGACAATCCTCAACCAGTGTATCATACTCTGCCATAGCAAAACCTGAGTGAAAACTGTAGCACAGCACAAGCCCAAGCAAATCACTAAAAACCAAATAAAACAGTACGCAGAAAGCGCAACCCAAACCCTAGAAGGGATACACAAAAAAACAACTCATCAATAAGACAAGACAGAACCTGCAACAAAGCAAGACTTAAATGTAAATTAAATGGTGGCGTTTAATGCAGGAAACAATTAAGGAAGAGGTTGGTTAGAAATGAAGAAAAAAGAGGAGTAAACATATTAACTATTCCATGATAGATGGAGTTAATCTAACACAAAGCTTGCACAAAATTTACGTCCTAATGAACACAGAGAAAACCAAACGATAGGCCTTTATTGTTTCGCTTCTTTTCCATTCACACAATGGCCAAGACCCTGAATTTGCTTAACATCACCTCAAAATCCATTAAGTGTAGAGTCGAGAGGGAATGGACGGGGGTGAGGGAAGGATGGAGAGGAGGTAATTTCTAAATCCATTCACCTGGAAAATTTGAAATAGAGTTTAACTAAGAAACCCACACCAGAATTTCAAGCACCTACATCTGTGGGTTGTCATAACATTTAATTAACTTTAATGATGATGTTAATGACTTCGCTTCTAAACATCCTGATGGGATGAAAAAAAGCCAAATTAAAGAGGAAAAAATTCCACTTGTTGTTAATAGTCTAAAAGAAGAAAATTAACAGATTATAGAGATGATGAAGAAGTCAAATGCAAACCGACAATAGCAACTTGAAATTCAAAGCAAAAATTGGCTTTAAAAGAATACAAAGAAGAAAATAAAAAATTTGAAGCGGTAGTTGAAGAATTATATTAGTGATCTAAATATTTATGCTCAGACCAGACAAGGATTTTACACAAAAAAAAAACATTTTCAACAACCATCTGCTACTGCATCTAAAATATTTGGTGAATATTTCAGCGATAAATATAGAAATGGAGTTGATATACCAAAATATTAAATTTTTGTTCTACCTATTTAATCTATCTTATATAATGTATTTTATTTTCATTATTAATGTAATCTTAATGTTATGTAATATTAATTTATGTTAGTATTAATTTACTGTGTTTCTGTTTAGTAGTGCATGTAATTTGTATTAGTTTACGTATATTTATTTTTCTATATATTATAATTTTTATATATTTTTATGAGGTAATTTAATAATTAATTAAATTATATTCAATTTAGTTGAAAATTTGAACATATATAAGTAAAAATACTACAATGTCTACTATTTACATTTATAAGTAGTTAACATACAAAAACAAACAAAATATAAATGGCTTACTCATTTATTTTGACGCAACACTTTTATCACTTTTAACATAATTTTTAAAACGCACCTAAAACTAGCATAAACTTTAGTTCTCTTATGAATTTTAGCATCCGTTAGTATTCCGTTAATTTTTTTCCATTAAAATGCTGGTGTGTAACTGTTTTGGCACAATTATTACCAAATTGAAACAAATGCCCACACCAACAAAAAAACAATTGAAGTCAAAGAAATTTATCAAAAAAGATGAGGAGAGGGACGAGACGGCTTTGGCAAAAGAAAGAAGGGATGAAGAGGTCGAGCGAGAAAAGGGTGGCGATATTGAGAGGGAGAGAGGCTGAAGTTGACAGATTAGGTGGCGAGATTTAAGGAGAGAGAGAGAGAGCGAGAGACATGAAGATTCGGTGGCGAGTAGCTCAGATGGAAGGTGATCGACAAACAACATTGGAGGGAGGGGATGAGGCTGCGTAGGATGGTGGTTGCAGTGGAATATAATTACATGGAAGTGGAGTTTGTTTTTGAAAGTGAAGGATGGGGATGGGGGCGGCGGAAGAGTTACAGGGAAGGGAAGTTGGCAGTGGTGGCGAGGTATGGTAGGGTTTAGTGAAATAAAGAGGTGGTATATTTTTTAAATAAAATAATATTTATTTTAATGAAAGAAAACGATATCTCATTAAATATTATTGATGTTTTTTATTGATGTATTTACTAGTGACGAAATAATACCGTAGTTACAAAATCAAATCTTATCAAAATACGAAAGATTCATAAAAATACATGAAAAATAAGTAAACTCAAAGACACCAACGGACTGAGATAAACCGTTTTTAACTATCAAATCCGCACAAAAATTGTTTTCTCTAGAGATATGACATAGAGAAGACCCAGTCAAGTTGAGAAGCTTGCGGATCCTTAGAATCAAAGCGTGATGGTGTCCATTCCACTGTTTTCTAGAAGTACAAATGTTCACTACTAGTTTAGAATCAGATTCAATCAACACCTGGGACGAACTATTCTCCAGCACCATAGTAAGACCACCTAAGATTCCATTCAACTCAGTGACCAATGGATCGACATTTAATAGCAAACCCAGATCAATCTCTAACAATCAATCCCACTGCCGAAGCCCGATTGGGGAATGACATAGCACCAGCCACATTTATACAAAAATTACCTTTAAGAGGTTTGGCGTTAGTACAACAGGGCCTTTGTCTGATATTTATATTATTAACCAACCTGGTAGCATGGATAAAATTATAGGCAATGCGAACTCAAACTCTAGCCAATCTATCATTGCAAGCTCCACCAGCAACAACTTCATTATTACGATCAAACCAGCTTCTCCACACCACAATCCCAAACAAAACTGACCAATGAACTCTATTCACATGACAAATCGTACTTCCTAAATTATTGACCAGCCAATCACGCAAAGGAAGAGAAAATAAATCAGCTCATACCTAGTCTGAAAGCAAACTATTCCAATGGCCACGAGCACTATGACAATCCCGTAAAGCATGCAGGATAGTTTTCGTCCCAGACTCATAGCAGGAACAAGTTGCAGAATTGCTTAGCCGTCTAAGCATGCATTGGTGAAGTTGCTAGACGCAGAGCCTTTCCATACCAGTACATCAGGTGGATTATCAGAGGAAGGAGGATGCATAAAGAGCACAACATCAACAACATTGCTGGTCAGGAAAAGAGACAAAAAGTAACGATTCCAAAACCCAACTGCAAAGAAATCAGCGACTGTCATGTTTACTTGCTCCAGCATTAGAGGAACAGATGTAAGATCCACAAGAGGTCCCACTGATTCCACCCAATTATCCAACCAAAAATTAGTATTATTTCCATCTCTAACAGACATCATGCTATTGCATTTCAAAACATCCACATGTTTGAGGATTTCAGACCATAAGGGAGAAAGTTGATACTTGCGAGATTGAGAAAAATCCAGAGCTTCGTCAGCGATGTATGTAGTCTTGAGAACATGGACCCATAGATCTTGGGGGTTTGTAATAATTCTCCATCCCAATTTAACCATGAAGGCCTGATTGACTTGGCGAGTTGCTCCTTCAGATTTCGGACGGCACACTTTTTGCCAATTAACATGGTGCAGTTTCCAGTACCATTATGACCCCAAAGAAATCGTCTAACGTCTTTATCAATATCATCAGATAAATTAACCGGCAACAGCGTAGTTTGCATTTCATACATAGGAATGGAGCAAAGCACCAATTTGATGAGAGTAAAAGGACCTGCAAAACTCAAATTTTGTGCTACCCATCCAGTGAGGCGTTGGTTAATTTTATCAATTAGATAAGCATAAGTACCTTTGGAGATCCTTCCTTGTAAAATGGGAACCCCCTAATATTTTCCCAATGAATGAACTTTCTCGAATTGACAACGGCCACTAATAGCAGAAGCCAATTCAGTAGAAACATTTTTGGAGAAGAAAATTTTGGACTTCTATACACTCACTTTCGCCTTAGAGGCCCTGTAAAACTGATGTAAACAATGTAACACCACATCTATATTGCTAGTAGAACATTCACCAAAAAGGACCAAGTCATCAGCAAAAAATAAATGAGAAATAAGAGGGGTCAAACGACTTAGCTTGATAGGCTTCCAAGAGTCGAAATGGACTACATCTCTAATAATATGAGCCAGACGTTCCATACACAGCACGAAGATGTATGGAGAAAAAGCATCGCCCTACCGTATGCCTCTCGAAGGAGTAAAGTCCCTCGACTTCTCACCCTCCCAAAGAGCACACATTCTTGGAGTAGTAATAAAATGCATGATAAGGCCCACCAGATCAGTTGGAAACTTGGCAAGTAACAGAGTGTCATGAATGAAGGAACAACGTGGACGATCATAGGCCTTTTCCAGATCTATTTTAATGGCCATCCAACCCTTAGAACCGACTTTAATCCGCATAGAATGAATAGCCTCTTGGACAATAATAATATTGTCAGTAATTTAACAACCCGGCACAAAACTAGTTTGTTCCTCACCAATGAGTTGGGGAAGACAAACCTTAATCCGATTAACTAAAACTTTAGATAAGATCTTATAGGAAACATTAAAGAGACCAATTGGTCTAAATTAAGTAATCGAGACGAGCTAGAGATCTTAGGAATTAAGGAGATGAGAGTTTGATTAACATCTGCAATTGACCTCTGCCTCCTAAAAATATCTTGGCCAAATTTGACAAAAGCATCCTTAATAGTCCCCCATTGTTTTTGCAGGAATATAGGTTGAACCCCATCCGGTCCAGGCACTTTAAACGGCCTCATCGATAAAAGAGATTTGTCAAAATCCTCCTCAGTCGGATCACCCAATAAAGTATTGCCATCCATATCCTCAATAAAGCTAAAACAAGTTTCTGTGGCAAGCGAGACGTAAGTACCATACTCCATATAAAGGTTACTAAAGAAATTCGCTGCTAGATTCTTGAAAGCATCTTTTCCAGCAATCACTTGGTTCTCTTATTCAAGCAAAGAGAAAATTATGATTCTGCCACGATGAATGAGAGCTGAAGTATGGAAAACCCCGTTATTTTGATCCCCAAGAGCTATCCATTGATCTCTTGATTTTTGTTTCCAAAAACATTCTTCTTGGAGGAGAATTGTTTCCAACTCTCTGCAAAGCTTCTTCTCAAGATTGATTAGGAAGTAATCATGGTGGAGCTCAAGCCGTCTCTGAATGCCAATCAAATGATTCTGAAGACGTTTTTTTCGTAGAAATATATTACCAAAAGTATAGTGATTCCAAGTCTTCAACTTTTCGGACATGGACTCCAAAGCCAAACAGAAGTCCACATTGGATTCCCAATTATTCGCGAAGAAAGTAGAGAACCTGTTATCAGCCAAACAAGCAGTTTAGAAATGAAAAGGATGACTAACTAACATTACCTTTAGGAAGATCGGAGTCAAGGTGGAGAAGAATAGGCCTATGATCCGACTTGATATAAGGAAGATGATCAACAAAACAATTTGGGTGATTCACTTTGAAAAGAGAATTAAATAAACCCCAATCAAGTTTTTCAAAGATGCCTTGCCTTTTCCAAGTGAACAAAGAACCCATGCATTCCATCTCAATTAAACCACAATGATTCACACAGTCAACTATTGTTGCCTCAAATCCGCAACAGAAAAAGACTAGATGAACAGATGAATTATAGATCACAAACACTTTGAGTCTCCTTTGAATCTGCAAGAACAAAATTAAAATGAGGTATGTTGATCTTCGATAGACTCTCTGACGCTCAAATTAGTATTTTGTTCAGTAGAATTTCAAGTGTAAAGTATGGGTGTAGAGAATATACCTCTGAAATGTGGTAGATGCATCTATTTATAGGAGAAGAGTAGTATCATAAACGTAATTTCTGTAAATAATTTTAGAATAGGACCTCTTTTGTGGGTTTCTGAATTTGTTTAATGAGTTAGGCTAAATGGGCTCGAGTTTATGTTACACCAATTGCTCCCCATTTCTATTTTCGGGCGCCTTAGAAATATGAGTATATATATATATATATACACACACAGTTGAGTTCCATTTTGGTGATCCCTTTCCTTTTGTTACTGAAAGGTTGTGGTAGTTGGGACCATTTGGGACTATTTGGAAATTTTTCAAAACTTTAAATGCTGATTGGGGTTTTTAGAAGCTAAACATTTGTCACAATGAATGATTTTATCATTTGAACAGCTAGAAGGACTAAGTGTGATATTTGCCGAATTTGACTGAGTCAACTTGGTTTGACCAGGGACCGTCTCTTCCATGTGTTTTCCTTTTTTTTTTCCTGTTTTGTAACATATCTTCCTAATTTGGTCTCCTTATTCTAGCATATTCAATCCTCCTCGATTTGATTTTCCTTCCCAATCGCTTTGATTTATTTCTTCTTTAAATCAATCTCTAAATATTTTTCTTGACCTAGAATGTTTCATATAAATTGAAGTCTCATCTCTTTTCTATTCTTTGCTTCCTCTTCCTCCATTTTGCAGATTGCTTGCCTTCGGGGAGCTAGGTGAGTCTCTCTTCCTCTTGCCGCGTTTGTTGTATTGTTAGTGGTGGTCCTATTTTGGTGGTTGATTGAAAAGAGAAAGGACTGAGAATGGTGTTCTATTTTACCTTAAGCCAACCGAAACAAAAGTTAAAACAGAATACCATTCGGAATTCCAACAACTGTAGCACTTGGAAGAGTTGGTTCACTCTTTTTTCTTCAGTTGCAGAGTTTCTGTTCGAGGCCCGAAGAACTGAGAATGGTACTATTCTTAACCTTATTTTGGTTAAGTTCTGTTCGGAATTATATGAGAACCCTGCGCTAGATCAGATGGCTTAAGTACCTTCGTCATGATACGAACCCTGGATCGAATCTGCTTTGCTAATATTTCGGTGGACTAAAGATCATTTTAGGTTTTCCATCTCCTTGAACATTGACATCAGAAAATAGGATGGCTCGGCTGGTTGTGCGGCGCGACCCCCCTTGTGGCGGCCAGGGTTCGAGCTTCGCCAACCGCGATTTTAGGCGCAAGTTTGGGCCTGGTACAACAGATGGACGACAGACCGTTCATTAGACCCAAACGACTTGTCGTTTTTGTGGTCAGAAAATTCAACAAAAATGACTCAAATGTGGCAGAACCAAGCTTTGAACCTGAGACCTGAAGCAGGAGTGTTAGGAGGACAAACCACCTGGCCAGACCATCGCCTCCGTTTAGGAACCGCCCAACACTCCTTGTAGCTTAAACTGAAGAAAAACGATAGTCTTCCAACCGTCCTCCATTTTCATTCTTTTTATTATTATTATTATTTTTTATTATTATTATTTTTTTAGGTCTCTAGTCATTTTTTGGAGAGCATGACTTGCCTAACTTGAGATCCATTTTGCCTAACTTAGACGTTAAACTGTCTTGCTCAAAGACTATATTACCTTGCTCAGAGTTACTTTGAAGCATATCTTGGATGATCAAATTTCTGCTCTAAATGGAGGATTCTACCCAGATAATTCCTTTAAGTCCCCTTAGACCTTGAACTCACCTCTTTGGATGATGGAGTCTTAGCTTTGGAGGAATTATTTGCAAGAACTTAGTTGTTGGCTAATCGTTTTAGATTTTTTCGGACTAATTCAGTTCTTTTTCATGGTGCTATTGTTGATATTTTGGTAGAGGGGGGATTCTACCCAGATAATTCCTTTCAACCCCTTTGGACCTTGAGCTCACCTCTTTGGATGATGCAGTCATAACTATGAAAGAATTCTTTACAAGAATTTAGTTGTTGAATAGTCATTCTGAATTTTTCTAGACTTGCAATTCAATTCTTTTTCATGATGTTGTTGTTGATATTTTGGTTCAAACTTGTCACCATTGCTCCCCAATCACTTAATCGAAATTTATTTTTCGAGTTAAGTGATTTTTTTATAATAGTAATAATGATTTTATTTTCATCATGCTGGTGCATTTATTCTCTTTCTTCTCTGAGCTTCATGTATGGTGATTCACGATCATTTTCTGCATGCGTTCATGACAAATCTTTATTCGTCACACATCTTAACAGTTTTTTCGTGTTCTTGTAATAAATCACAATGATTTTACGCATGCGGTCATGACAAATCTTTATTTGTCACATGTCTTAACAATTTTTTTATGTTCTTGGAATAAATCATGATGTTTTTCTGCATGCGCTCATGACAAATCTTTGTTTGTCAAACGTCTTAACGTTTTTTTTTGTGTTATTGTACGATCATGCTTGTCAATTTGTTTTTTGCATGTACAGCAGATGTAAGCAATCTTGAGAATGGATCCCATACTTTTATCATGTTCTAAGTATAGGTTTAGCATGCCCACTCCTTTTTTATACATATAATATTAGGGTTTCATCCTTCGATCCTTTAGTTTATGCAATTGTAAATGTGATGTATGAGGATATGAAATGAGTTGCAATTTACGCACACAATGAATGCAAATGTAATGCTTGTGCAAGAAAGTAAATGAGGAGCAAAGATTCATTTTACCTTAAGGTTTCTGTCAACAAATATTTTCCAATCCACTTGGAGAAATGATTTGAGACCATAATGAGGGGTTTTCTCTCTAAACACCATTTGGCAAGTGGAGTTGGTTCTAGAAGTTCTAAGATTGTTGCATTGACAATGGGAGTATTCCTTTGACAGTTGTCGCGCTTCTTTAATTTCTTTGAGACACCTTCATTCATTGTTGGCCAGAAAATGTTGCTTGAAGTATCTTGCAAGTGCTCTAAATCCCAAGTGTTGTCCATAGATTCCATCGTGTGTTGTTGTCATTGCCAACCTTGCCTCCCAGAATCTCATCTTCTTGACTTCTATAGGGTTTGATAGAAGATCCTTCATCACCAGATATTTCTTCATTAGGGTCCTTTAATCTTCCACCATTTCTTTACTGTCTAAAATCTCTCTTTCCTCGATGGTGCTCTTTCGGGACTTGAACCTTGACTGCTTATACCCTTGCTTCCTTTGAAGGAGCTTTCTCAAGTGTTGAGCTATAGCTTGCTCTCTTACTTTATACTTCTCTTAAAATTGTTGCATTACTAGTTGTAAGTCATTGTGAGCCACAAGTTTTCTAGCTTGTAGTTGTCTTGCTAATTTCATTCCAGCCATTAGACCTTCAATGTTTCTAGAACTTGGAAACAAAAATATAATGGGGTATTTCAACACGTCTTCACAATGGTCCATTTGGTTCATCTTATTCTTTTGTTCATTCTTGTTTGGTTCTTCTTGTGTACTTCTCTCTTTTCTTTTTCTATCCTCCATCCGGCCAACTATCTTCATCATCTCTATTTGCCTTATGTATTGGTTGGCCCAAGAGAATAAATCAGCCAATGATGTTGGTTGATCAAGAGATAAGGACTCATGGAGCTGAATAGAATGAGTACCTTGAAGCATGGCTGCTACGGCAACCCCTGGCTGTAACTCATGGATATCCAAGGTCGCATTCCTAAATCGATCAATATATTGCTTCAAGCTTTCCTCGTCCCTTTGTCTCACACTGAGCAAGTAAGTGGCATCTTTCTTTCTCTTGCTGTTGATAATGAAGGTTCTTATGAACTCCTTCTTTAATTGGTTGAAATAGGGGATGGATGCCTATTTTAATGCATAGAACCAGTCATGAGCTACATCTTTTAGTATGATGGAGAATGCTCGGCACATGATTGCATCCTCCCAACCATATAGAAGCACGATGGACTCATAGTTTTGTATGTGCTAGCGAGGATCTTCTTTTCCTGTGAAGATGGGAAGCTGTGGCATCCTGAACTTTAGGGGAAGTGGTTTTCCCATAATTTCCTTGGTGAAAGGGATTTCTCCTCCTTATTGTCTCTCCTCATCAGGTACTAACTTCTTTTGTACTAGGATTCCTTCGAATACCTTTTGTATATCGATCATATCATTTGTATTTACTATGGACTGGTTGTCCAACTCCGCATTCCTAGTGGGAGCTCTAGGAACCGTCGTGCAAGTGCTCTCCACCACTTCATGGTATTGTTCCCTCTCCATTTTGTGGATAAATCATTCCTCCTTCTCGTAGGTGGACTTCATGCATTTGTTCATAATATTAGGGATGGAAGTAGGGTGCTCAATGCCCAAGACCTTGTGGGTGGAGGCTTAAAGGTTGTTCCTGTTGGATCATGTGATCAACAATAAGTTCATTATGTGTTTTGATGATGAGCAAAAGGTTTTGATGAAGTGCAAAACATTTGAGTTGAAGCAAAACACATTGAAAAGCTCTGAATTGTGAAACAGAGACTCTGATGCAGTTAACGTACGTCAGTATGAGTTTAACGTACGTAACAAAGTCCTCACGTAAGTTAAGAAAGGGGTCATGTACGTGAGAAAAGGCGTGAAGACAGACAGAAGTCTCTGGAATGTTGAAAATGATGTCTAACGTACGTAAGGGAAAGATTACGTACGTAAGAGCGAACAAACGTACGTTAAGTATTAATCAACGTACGTGAATCATGAAAAACCATGATCAACGTATGTAAGAATGTGTGAAACATACGTAAGCTACAAAAATACCTAGATAACGTACGTAAGGAAAGTGTGGCGTACATAATACATGCACAGACAGCAACTGACAACTTTAAACACGCTTCAACGGCTATATTCTTCTCTCCAATGGTCATATTGATTCAAATGGCTATAAATACATCAAGAGAAGACCAAGAATGTATTGGAAAACATCAAAAATCATAGAGCCAAACTTCCTATCAATTTTCATCAATAAAAACATCAATTCAAGCTAGAGATCAAAGTTCAAGCATCAATTTCAAATACTCAACTCTAGCATAGAGCTTCATTGTTTGTAAACCAATTGTATACACTTTGAGAGTGTGAGTTAGGTTTGTTGTAAGCCTATAAAAAACAACATTGTAGAGATTTTTTTGTGAACCTAAGTATAAAATAACATTGAGAGAGGTTTGTTGTGAACCTATAGAAAACAACATTGTGAGGCCTTGGAGGTATTGAGTCAGAATCAACCTTATGTATTGGCCTTGTTGGATTGAGCCGCAATCAATCATCTATAGTGAAAAGCCTAAGTGAGACTTAGGTAATGGATGTAGGCAAGGTTGGCCGAACCACTATAAATCCTTGTGTCGATTTCGCTCTTACTTTTCAAGTGACTTCCGTTCATACAAAAGCTCATATCAAAATTCTCCAACAATTCCTCCTCCGCAGACTTTTGTTTTTCGGCAACACCTTTGCTTTCAGTAAGTGCATATGCAGGTGAAGGGATTTTTTCCTCAAGAGTTTTTTTTCTTAAGCATAGCCATGATCTCCATTAGCATTCTCATATTTTCCTCGTTTTCCTTTTTCAATGCCTCGTAGTCATTGAGTGGAACCATTGGGTTGTTGGTTCCTAAAGCACCTGCTCTAGTGAGCATTCCTTGAGGTCCTTGGGGATTCAAAGGACTGTTGATGTCTTGAGCATCATCATTTTCATTGTGCCCGTAACTTGAGATCTTGTCCTCATTACCATATTATGCATCAAGAAATTGAAATAACTCCAAGAAAGGTTCATAGGAGTGCTCCGAGGTAGGCTCTGAAGAGCGTTTCGAGGTAAGTTTTGAGGAGTGCTTCGAGGTAGGTTCGAATGAATTCTCTGAGGTAAGTTCTAAGAAGTTCTCCAAGACAGGTCTTGAGGAGTTCTTCGAAGTGAGTCCTGATGAGTTCTCTAAGGCAGGTCCTAAGAAGTCCTTCGAGGTGAGTCCTGAGAAGTTCTTCGAGGCAGGTCCTGAGAAGTCCTTCTAGGTGAATCCTAAGGAGTTCTCGGAGGCAGGTCCTAAGAAGCCTTCAAGGTGAGTCCTGAGGAGTTCTTCGAGGTTGGTCCTGAGGAGTTATTTGAGGTAGTTCTGAAGATGTCTCCTAAGAATACGGCTCCAAGGAATGACTCTGCAAAGGAATCCAAGATTGATGACTCCAAGGAATGGCTTCAGGGAAGGCTTTATAGAAAATTTTGAGGCTGCTATGGAGAAGATTTCTAAGAATTTCTCTTAGAGCTTATCAAAAACAAACTTGCCAAGAACTTCTTAGGATGAAAAATATCAAACTCTGGTTGAATGGGAAAGAATATTGGAAGAAATCAAAGATAAAAGGCTATTAACGGTTGAAAACACAGCTTTTCGCTCGATTCCTTACAGACGACGCCAATTGTTGTTGCCTTAAATACACAACAGGAAAAAACTGGATGAACGGATGAATTATGGATCACGAACACTTCGAGTCGCCTTTGAATCTGTAAGAACAAAATCAAAATGAGGTCGTTTGATCTTCGAGGGACTATCTGACGCTCAAGTTAGTGTTTAGTTCGACAGAGCTTCAGGTGTAAAGTGTGGGTGTAGAGAATGTACCTCTAAAATGTGGTGGATGTATCTATTTATAAAAGAAGAGTAGTGACATAAACGTAATTTTTACAAATACTTTTAGAATAGGGCCTCTTTTGTGGGATTTTGAATTTGTTTAATGAGTTGTACTAAATGGGTCTGAGTCTATGTTACACCAATAACAAAATCACGACATTGATCTATTGTAACAGACCTACCACCTTGCTTATTCTCAATATGCAAGAAGGTGTTTAAGACACCATCAATAACCAATAATCATGAATACTATTACCAATAGAACGAATTTGATCCCAAAGCTCTTTCTAAGAAGCAGGGTTGGGGCTGCTATAAACAGCATTTAGGAAGACTTTGAAGTCGTCCATTTGAATGTGACAATAGAACAATAGAGAATTTGCTTATGTTGGAGAATAACATTAACTTGGATATTAGGATTGAAACAACATACCCAAATTCCTCCAAAGAAACCCTCAGCCTCGTGCCTTGTATGATAATGGAAACCCAAATTATTTATAATGGTATCGACCTTCTACCCACTCACCCAAGTTTTCAACAAAATAACCACTAGAGGATGATAAGAAGATCTCAAACTCCTGCAAATCGCAGCAAAACCATCACTAGCATAACCTCTAGCATTCCAACAAAGAATCATAATGATAAAAAAAGGAAAGACAAACAGGACTTAGCTGGACTGAGAACCAGCTTCCTTCACGATTACCATATCCATAACTTCCTCATTTCCAGAGTCAATGAGTGGGTTAGTTTGATTCAGGTTGGTATCCCCCAAGGTATCACCCACTGCATTAACCCGGTCTGGAGGTTCTAGGAATAAGTGGGTCTCATTTCAAATGATAAACCAGTGGAAAAAATGCCACTTGGAGATTTCACAACTTGGTTGGAGGATTGATCCATGAAAAAAAACAGGGAAGGAATGTTATTGTTCACCTGGGAAAGAATGGGGATCATTTTGTAACGACAACAATGAACATGCAACAAATGGTGCTAGAATAGGGGTATCCCCTTTAGCTCGTTCCAGCTTGGATTTGATTAGCAGGTTAGAACTTGAGGAGGTCATCTTAGTATCTTTTGAAGAGGCTTTTTTTGTTCTTTGACCCATCTGGGTGGACTTATGTTTTCCTAAACCTTTGGTTGCTTGTTTTGGTCCATTAAAAATGGAAGGAGAAGACATAGAAGTATTAGTCAGAATTGGAGCTGTAGTAGATACCAAAGGAGGACTAATCAAGACAACTGGTGAATTATCTTCTTGATCATCCTTGTTCAAAAGAACACCAAATATTGACCCTGAAATCGCTTTGGAATTACTCTAGTTGGTAGCACTATAGGACTTTTTTGGAGGGGGCACAACAATTCTAGATTGGTTTTTTTATCATTGGATAGTGTAGCATGACTCTCACTCTTCTTCTGCCTCGGTAGGGATTGAGCTAACATCTATGGACCAAATGTTGTAGTAAGTTCTGGTTTTGAAATTTTAGTTGTGTCATCCGAATGGGATGTGCCTTCTTTAGGACCATCATTGTGTGATCCTAGAGATGGGTCAGTGGGGTATGATTCTTGTTTATGCCTGTACATGCCGCAAGTGCAACAAAATTGGTGTAGTCCTTCATACTCCATTCGAAACGTTCTGCCCTATATCTTTAATTTAGATGTAAGAGGCTTCTCTAAGTCAACCTCAACACTAATACGAGCAAATTTACCCCTAGCAGCAGCAAAATTTGTCTCATTAATACGTAGAGTTTTTCCAATCAAATTACCTACTTCTGCAAGGAACTCCTTATTAAGCATGGAAATTGCAGGTCCAAAATTCGGATCCACACAGCGACTCTTTTGATACTTTCATGCTCCCAATTAAAATCAAGGGTTCATCGTTGCACCGTCACATAGTGGTTAGACACTAGCCAAGATCCCCCAAGTAGAACCGTCTCATAATCCGACATATTTGTAAATCGAAGTGTTGGATCAAGGGTGATCAATATTAAGTTTCTTTTTATGTTTTGATGATAAGCAAAACGTTTGACTTGAAGAGAAACAAGTTAGAGAGCTTGGAGTTACGAAACAAGTCACTGCAAGTGCTTCACGTACGTTAGAAATGGTTCACGTACGTGAGAGAGAGTCTGAAGACAAGCAGAATCCACTGTAACCCTCTGAAGCATGTTTCACATACGGAAGATAATTTCACGTACGTGTGTTATAATTCATGTACGCAAGATATGAGTTGACGTACGTAAATTATGCTGGAGCTTGATCAATGTACGTGAGATATAAACAAATGTACGTAAGCTGGAGAATTTGCAGATGAAATACGTGAGGATAAAGTGACTTACGTGAGAGTGGCACAGATAGCTCCAACAAGCAGAAATGTACTCCAACAGCTAGTTTATCTCCACCAACTATCATATCACTTGAAGAGGCTATAAATACATCAAGGAATGGTACAAAAACGTGGATGATCATATACTTTCAAGTCCAAATCATTTTCATCATTCCCCTCACTCCAAAACACCAAATCAAGCTAGAGATCAATATTTAAGCTTCAATCTCAAATACTCAACTCTAGCATAGAGCTTTTATTTGTTGTAAATGCTTTTATAAACACTTTGTGAGTGAGAGAGATTTGTTGTGAACCTAAAGAAAAAAACATTGCAATGGCTTTAGAGGTTTGAGTTGTAATCAACCTTGGTGTAAGGCTTTGTTGGATTGAGCCGGAGTCAATCTTCAATAGTAGAAAGCCTAAGTGAGATTTAGGTAGTGGACGTAGGCATGATTGGTCAAACCACTATAAATTATGGTGTTATTTTCTCTCTTCACTTCAACTTGTTTCCGCCCTCCAAACTCAACTAAGGCATCCCCGAGAAAATTCTCCAACAAGTGGTATCAGAGCGGGTCTCCATTCAAGAAGGCTTAATAACCTTGGAGCAAAGATCCTACATCATTAGAGATGCCAACATTGGTACTATCTTTTCAACTCTTTCAACTCCTCTTATTTCCATTGATATTGTTTTGATTTAAAAAGGGGGAGAAAACAAGTTTTAAAAAAATTATGCATCAATCATTTTTAATAGCGGGAGAAATGATGTTTTCAAAATATTTTAAATGATGCACAAATTGGTTTTTAAAGGGGGAGTTAAAACCAAAAAGACTTATTTTTATGCATGTATTGTTTTTACTAGGGGGAGTGAAAATTTCAACATGATCACACATTGTTTATGAACCTAACCTCTTGACAAGGATGAAATCCTTGATCAAATTCATTGCCTTTGATGTAGTGCTTAAATTCTTCAAAGTTTTGACATCATCAAAAAGGGGGAGATTGTTGGATCAAAGGTGATCAACATTAAGTTGCTTTTTATGTTTTGATGATAAGCAAAACGTTTGACTTGAAGAGAAACAAGTTGGAGAGCTCGAAGTTGCGAAACAAGCCACTACAAGTGCTTCACGTACGTTAGAAATGGTTCATGTACGTGAGAAAGGGTGTGAAGAGAAGCAGAAGCCACTGGAACCCTCTAAAGCACA
>CAODLS012222035.1:0-14069 GCA_948243855.1 Flueggea neowawraea | reverse complement strand
TTCTTCACAGTCGCCGAACTTCCCCAAGATTGGAACAGGACTAATAGTGCTTTAGTTCCCAAAGTTCCTTATCCTGACAGTATCACTCAATACAGGTCTATTTCTCTATGCAATTTTAAGGTGAAGGTTATTACGAAAATTATCTCTGCCAGATTAAAGAAGTGGCTGCCTCAGCTTGTCTCTCCTCTACAGAATGCCTTTGTGCTAGGTAGACATACAGGATAATGTAATGATAGCCCATGAGGTCTTCCACCATTTGTCTCAGAAGAAGGGGAAAAAGTCTCACTCCATGGCTGTTAAATTAGATTTGGTGAAAGCATATGACAGGGTAGAATGGTCTTTCCTTCTACATGTTCTAAGGCTATTTGGTTTTGAATAGGTTTGGATTGACTGGCTTCAAACTCTTGTTACTACTGTCTCTTATTCTGTTCTCATTAATGACCAGCCCTCCAGGTATTTTCAACCCACCAGGGGTATCAAACAGGGTGATCTCTTTATTTTACTATCGGAAGCCCTCTCTAACTTTATATCTTGTGCAATGGAGTCTCAACATATTAAAGGCTTAAGGATGTCCCTCATTGTCCGACTTTATCACACCTCCTTTTTGCTGATGACACTCTCCTATTTGGCACAGCGCCCACAGCTTCATCTTAGAATATTATCCTGGATGATTATTGCACGCAATCTGGTCAAAAGATCAACTTCCAAAAGTCTTCAATTTACTTTTCCAAGCAAACTCCGGAAGATGTTAAAGCTCAGGTATGTGTGGCCATTGGAATAGAGGAGGCAAGCTCTACTGATATATATCTTGGTTTCCTTCTGTTTGGGGACGAGGGAAAATGAAGGCACTAGAATTTCTCAAGAGCAGAATACAGAAGAAAGTAGTCTTGGAGAGGAAAATTCCTCTCTCAAGCCGGGCGAGAGATACTCATCAAGTCAGTTCTTACTGTTGTTTCCTCATATATCATGTCTTGTTTTGCCATGCCTAAGACTCTCTGTGATTGGGTGGACAATAAGATTATTAAATTCTGGTGGGGCCAAGATATTGACTCAAATAAAAACACTGGAGTAAGCGAGAGCTATTTTATCTTCCCAAGAGTGTAGGCGGTATGGGTTTAAAAAAGTGTCTATGGCAGAACGAAGCCTTGTTAGCAAAGCAAGCTTGGAGGCTTCTTAAGGAACCTAACTCCTTGTGGGCTCGAATAATGAGAGGTAGATACTTCCCTCATGAAACTTTCTTGACAACGAAGCGTCACAGACACTGTTCTTGGGCTTGGCACAATCTTATTAAAGGGCGGGAATATTGGTGTTTGGATTCCAGATATGCCTAATTTTCGAACCCTGTCTACTCCTCCGGAAGGCACTAATGATATTCTTGTTAAAAAACTTATTTCACTAAATGGAGCAGCTTGGAATGCTTCTCTTATTTCGGAGTTGTTTAACCCAGATGAAGCCCAATGCATCCTCAATATCCGCTATCTATTACAGGCCAAAAAGACTACCATTTGGCATTTTTCCAAGAATGGGGTTTACACGGTTAAATCCGGTTATTATGCTCTGGCGGACTCTAGAGCTGCAGTTGACAATAATGTAGCCTCTTCATCAACCACAGTTATCAACTGGAGGAATTTGTGGAGACTTCAGGTACCCCCGAAACTTAAGCATTTTTTGTGGCGATGCTTGCATAATGGTTTGCCTACTAAGTTTAAACTTTGGCGTGCTAAATGTGTGTATTCCCCCATGTGTGATCTTTGTTTTGCGGATAGTGAGTCTTTGGAGCATATGCTATTTCACTGCCCTCATGCACGAGCGACTTGGTTGGCAAGTCCGTTGAGTTATATGAGTGATCTCCACGGTTTCACCAATTTCAAAAGTTGGTGGGCGGATATTTCTAGCCAGTTCACTAATGATGATACTCAACTGTATTTCTCCCATATCATTTATTTGTGCTGGCAGATTTGGAAATCAAGGAATGAGTTTCTCTTTAATTCTTTTGTTCCTGTGCCAGTTATCACTATGCAAAGAGCCATTGCTATGCCGACAGAAGCTAACTCCACCTCACCTGCCCCAGTTTCAGCAAACATTGCTATGCCTCAGGTTTCTAGAGTCAGGCCACGTTATTGGATCAAACCGTCGGCTGATTCGGTTGCCATTAATTGTGATGCTTCATGGATCGCTCGAAACAAACAAGCCGGCATCTCGGCTGTTGTTCGTGATCACACTGGTAAGATACTTGATGGGGTTATGCAAAAAGTCTCATGTAACTCAGCTCTGGTGGCCGAGGCTTTTGCGCTTCGTTTGGCTAACCAACTTGCATCCCATTTTGCTTGTTTTGAACAGGTTCACATTTATTTTGATGCCTTGATTCTAGCTTAGGCTGTTGATTCAAATGATTCCTGTCCTTGGGATATTAGAACTTTAGTCTTGGATATCAGGGAATTACTTGTAACTTCCCCTAATGTTACATTGTGTTGTGTTCATAGATCCGCTAATGCTTTTGCAGACCTTATTGCTAAGCAAGCTTGTAATCATGCTTGGCCTTTGGATTGGTTGGCTTTCAATCCAGTGTGCCTTAAAACTCTTTGTACTACAGATTTACAGCAATGAATTATCATTTCAGTTCAAAAAAAACATAAATATATTTTATAAATAGCCACTTCAAAACTTTAACCAAATATGAGTATATGACCAAAATTTAATGAAATATTTTTTGAAAATAGCCACCTAAAACCTAAATGTGAATTCAATAAATCTCCAAAAAAATCAAATTTGCCAATTGTTGAATTCGGATTTAAAGGAATCACATTTATTAAGATATTATTTTAATTGTTTAATGATAGGTTGCATTTTATGCATGTTTAATGTTGCATTTTATGTTAGTTTGGCATTGTGAACTGTTATTATATGTGTGTTTTTATGTCTTTTGGTTTCTTTGGTGTTTTAGGTTGTATGTTGGTGAAAAGAGAGGATTTGAAGCTATTTTGGGCATAATTCAGCGTTGACAGCACTTTAGCATGGTCATGCTGTAGATGGCATGAAGACTGGGCTTTACTTATTTGCATTGGGCCGCGTATTTTCACTTTTGAACCTCTTGGACGTGGCTGAAGGGTTTTAACCAATTTTTACTGCTAGAACAATTGTAGTTACATTATTATTATTAATTTACCATTATTATTTACTTAGGACTAGGTTTTGAAGAGGCCACACATATAATACTTTGATTATTATTGTAGGCCTTCTTCTTCCTCACTTTTGTCATGCACGAACAACAACCATTGTGTGACTTTTGTGCCTTTTCATCATCATGTGTAACTAATTCTCTTCTAATTGAGGTATTTTCGTAGTTCAAATCCATGAAGTTGTGAGAGTTTTGTTTTAATTGTTATTGAGTAATTCAAGTATTTATTCAGTTTTTATTATTGAGTTCTTTTATTATTATCTTGATTAGTTAATTGACAAGGGCCCGTTGGTTGATTGATTTGATTAATATACTGCTATTTAAGATTATTAGTGTGTCACAGTAGTCCTAATTTAGGTAACGAATAACGTGAATTTATGTTTTGAACATTGTTCATTGTTATGGAATTGAGTAATCTAGTTTAAATGAATCACGACGTTTCCAGTTTCATTGGCTAGGATAGATGTCTCTTTAGTTTATACTGCTGTGACAGGTTGCATTTTAAGCATATTTAATGTTGTATTTTATGTTTGTTTTGCATCATAAATTGTTGTTATTCATGTCTTTTTATGTCTTTTGTCTTCTTTGGGGGTTTAGGTGGAATGTTGGTGAAACGTGAGGATTTGGAGCGATTTTAGACGCATTTCAGCTTGGAGGACACTTCGGCAAGACCATGTTGTAGAGGGCACGAGACTGGACTGACTTACTCCGCATGTTTTGAGCCTCATGGACGTGTATAAGAGCTGCTAATCTAGTTTTACTGCTGGAGCAAAATAATTAGCCTAGTTATTATTATTTTTAATTATTTTGGAGTGTAATTAGGGTTTCCTAATTAGTAGACATATAAATACTCTTTTATTTTGGATTAGACTGGCTCTCTCCTGCATTCTATTATGGAGAACACGACCTGGGCAGCAAGGAATACTTTTGATTTTTGGCTTTCTTCTTTCATTATGTGTAACTAAACAATATTCTAGTTGAGGTATTTCTGAAATTCGATCCATTATTGTCGAGAGACTCTTGTTTTATTTGTTATAAAGCTTTTCGAATATTTATTCAATCTCTGTACCTTAGTTCCTTTATTATTATTGGTATTGATTGCATGATTCGACCAGTTGTGTGATTGATTGAATGATATATTGTTATTTAGAATTAATAGTGCGTCACATTAGTTCTAATATAGGTAACAAATAACGTGGATTTATGTGGTTTGAGCATTATTCATTGTTGTGAGTTTGAATAATCTAGTGTAAATGGATCATGACGTTTTTTGTTTACTAACTAGGATAAATGTCTCTTTAATTCGTATTAATGCCTTAGATTAAATCATGTCAGGGCGTCTCAGAGTTGTCTAGTGGTTAGAGAAGTAGTCTGCAGGGCGTCTCAGGGCTATCGAAAAAATTAAGAAGAGATTGGTTAATCGAGTGCGTCACCGTTAGCTATAACTATGTCTACTCGAAGGGTTAATAATTATCTTTTGCGTCTATGATCGACTAAATGGATTGAACGGATGAAATACCTTGGCTAGACTTTCTCATTATTGAATTTCTCCTCATTTTTATTATTGCGAATTATTTCTTAGTTTCTAATTTTCATTTCGGTTTCATTTTAATTTTCGGCATTGCTTACATTTTCATCAATTTTATTTATTTTAATTTCCTGACACAACATTTAAACATTTTTGTACCGGTCTCTGTGGTTCGACCCTGCTTACTACTATACTTCGATTTGAGTGTCTCGAAGCAGGTTAATATTATTTTGGTGGGTTTGACACCTTATCAGTAGGGTGAGATAATTTGGAGAAAAAGGAGTAAAAAATGTACAAAAAGAGATTCAAAATGGAAAGGCATCAAACAAACATGAGAAAGTACGACGAAAACGAAGCAATGATAGAAGAGGTGTCATAGCCGTGACAAACGATGAAAAAATTAAGAGGCGAGACAGGCTTTTGTCATGGCCATGACACTCAAAACGTGGCTGGGACACGCTGAAACTGATGAGAGAGAATGTGCAAAAAAGGAAAATCATGTGGGGACCAAAAGACATTTTTGGGATATATCTTGTAGGTTTTGTTACTTCGACAAGGGATATAAAAGCCCTCTCTAGCGTCCATTTAGGGATATTTACATCATCTTTTGAATTTCTAATCTAGTTTTTTCCTTTTCAAGCACTCTCTTTAATTTCTTGTCAATTTAGGTTTAAATTAAGGAGAAGGAAAGAGAATTCAACTACCTAAGACTAGTATATTTGGAATCTATTATCAAAGGTTTTTGGGTCTTGTTCTCTTTGACTTTTTTCTTTTTGTATATGAATATTTAATGTTGTTTTTAATGGATATCAATGCTTTTATGTTTAATTTAAATATGCTAGCTTAATTTTCTTAGTTGAGGTGTAAAGATGTAAGTTAGGGATGATGCTTTGGCTTTGTATTGATTGGGTTGATGCTTTGTGTGATATTGCTTATCTATTAATTTTTTAGGTCGTTTTGATGAGTTGTTTTCTTTAATTGTGACTTAGATTGACTACCTTAGTCATAGTTTTAACAAGTTTAGTTGATGTATTTAGAGATGAAGACTAAATAAGGCTACAACTATTTAACTTGTAAGGTTTAGGATAGAGGTATTATTATGCCCAGGAGGTGTTCGATAAAATTCTCTAATAGCCTAATGACCCTAATTAATTTAAGTGAGGCCGATATGACCCTCTTAATTAATGTAGGGATGGTTTAGATGACCTTGAGAGAAGCTCTAAACCAGCTTAATGGAGAAAACACTCAACCCTAAATACCCTTTCATTAGCTTAGTCAAATTTTATTTTCTAGCCAAAGTCTTGAAGCTTAAAGCCTCTCTTATTGATTTCTCAATTTTAAACTCCATCTTTCAATTGCTTGCTTTGTGCTTTATTTTAATTACTAAAAAAAATCCAAATATCAATCATGTATTTTCGTGTTTTTATTTTATTTTTTGATCACAATTAATTCACGTTCTCCGAAGATTTGATACTCGAGGAATAGTTGGAGGTTAAAATTATATCGATTCTTGTGCACTTGCAAGACACTGATCAAAATGCTCTAGAGTGTTGTCCCTTATTGAGTTTTACTCACCCCCTTCCTTTTAACATTTCAGGTATTCATTTTGACTCCTACAACCATTTGATATCTTGATCTCAGTGAGGCGTAATTGTATTGGTTAGTTGATGCTCTTTTTGGTCGGGCTCTTTAATTGTGTATTAGAGCTTCACACCGGGATATTAGTGGGTTACTGTGTATATTTTGTATTTTGGATATTATTTTATTATATATATATATGTTTTATATTTTATATATGTTGTTTAATAAATGTTTTAACAAACAAGTTAGGTAGAATATCTGATTCTCCAAGGCTTGTATGAGATGGACCGGGCGTCCGATTCAGTTCACCTCGTACGCCAATCATGGTCCAATCTCGGGTCGTGACAATAAATATCAAGTAAATAATAGTCCAATAAACACAACAACACAACAAATATTGCAATATAGTTGTTTCGGAAAAATAGCGAACATAGAACAACAACACAATCAAAACCCGCTCAATAACATATAAGTTTACCACTATCTGGAAGACATTAATAAATCATTGATAGAGATTATATAAATTGAACAACAATATAAATATAAGGTACTTAATACTCCAATAATAAAAGAATTAATTAAAATTAGAATAATATAGACCTGAAAAACCAACTGGAATAACTTTGGTCTGCAACCAAAAACTACATCAGTATTTTGTTTTTTTTTTTAAAAGGAAGATAATACGGTTACGAAATTATACGGATGAATATGGTAGTATGTCTATCACTGTAATTTTAATCAACAGTTGTTTATAGTTGCAAATAATTTTTAGTGATCTGAAATAACTTTAAAATTGCTTATATTATCGCAATTTTTATAAAAAAAAAAAGATTACATAGGGGTAATTTCCACTTTGTAGAATACCGTGTAATTGCCCCCTCGATGAATGTTTGTATACGTAGGCTTCATATATAGCTTTGTCGACAGCCCAGTTGGGCAAAGGAATGCAAATTTGGAGCCACCCAACCCATTGCCATTGGAAGCCCAAAAATAACAAATCCAACATCGAGAAACCAGCAAGCTATTGGACTGGACATTTTGGTGTGGATATAGCCTAATTTATTGGGGAGTTATGACATGGCTGCCACATCAGCTGCCATGTCATTGAGCTAATGAGAAATTCAAATTGATCTAAATAGATGATATATTTGTTACAAAAATGAAATTTATGTATTTTTTTATAATTCTAAAAGTCCGTGATAGATTTATTATTTTATTTTTTTGACAGATACATTTATTATTTTATTGAAACTAAACCTTTAATAATGAGAGACGAACTTGATTACCTAACTGGTTCAAGTAGGCTAACAATTCGTATTTGTCCCCTTAATTTTCTTGATGAAAGATCAAGATAACATTGTTGCTGATATTACCTGATCATTAAGTACACTCAATACTGAATTATAACAAAAATGTTATAATTTGTTGTTAAATAAAAAATTTACGAGACGTTAATGACTACTCATAAATGGTCACTTTATAAATAGGCATGAAGAAAAACTTGTTGAGGTAGACTCTATTATCTGCACATACTGATACTTTACCAAAATTTTCTACTGACTTGAACTTTGGAGACTCCCCGGGAGCATCCCGACCTCATCGTGTTCTATTCCCAAGTGTTCAAGTTGTTTGAGTTTTGAGGCAACAACAATTGGTGTCGTTTGTGAGAAACATGAAAGAAAAACCTTGTTCGTAGACTTTCAAGAAAAAGTTTATCGACAATCACCTACTCAATCATCATGGTGCAAATGCCTTCAAACCAAGCTGGACATCTCGAGGTAGAGGCTTTGTTGGTTTAGGAACCACCGGTTCTGGTTTCTGGAATGGGAGAACTGGAACAAAACCGTGGTACTCACGGTTTGGTCCTGTTCAGTTTCGGTTTTGACCGGTTCAACCGTCGATTCGATTCTTTTTTTTTCTTTCGAAAATTTTATTTTTAACCCGCTATTTTATCCCATTAATTTTTTTCTCGGTTTGTAAATTTTGTTATATTCAATAATTAACTATAGTACCAATAATACATTGTATTTCAAAGATTTCTATTTCCACTAAATTTTTTCATTACACCAAAATAAATATGCAAATATTAATTAAATATAATAAAAAAATAAAATAACTAAATTAAATTATAATAAAGAAATTAGAAGTAATTTAAAAATGTAATTGTAAAAAATAGCTTTGAGAAATATGAAAAACGTAATTGTAATAATAAAATATATAAATAATTAATAATAACAATTTAAAGCAAAATGAAATTTTGAAAGAGTTATTGTAGAAGAGATTGAAATTGGGAGAGAAGAAATGATGTAAAATTGGTAGGAATTGGGTAGGATAGGAGTATTTATAGAGTTAAAAAAATAAAAAATATATATAAAAAATATAAAAAGGTTTGAACCGCCGGTTTGACAATTTCTAGAGGGGTTGAACCGGAACCTAAACCGCAACCCTCTGATTTTGATCAGCCGGTTCTGGTTCCGGTTAGGTTCCAATTTTGAACGGTCCGGTTTTGGTTCGGTTCGTCAGTTCCAGTTTGATTTTCACATGTCTATCCCGATGGGGATACCATGAGGGTTGGTGTTGGAGTGGGAGCTTCAAGAGACACCATTCCAATCGTTCCACTTGTTGGCTACGAAGCGCTCAGGAAAAAGAACGAGGATAACCAAAAAGCTTTGGACAATATGGAGACTTTACTCCAACAGTTTCTTCCTCAGGCGTAACTCCTGCCCACGTTGCGCGCTTACTTCCAAAGTGCCCAGAGTGGAGGAGTATCAGAAAGGCGTGACACTCACAACAAAATATCATCAACCTTCCTACGTTCCTGAGCAACCAAACCCTCTACCTCGTTGATAGCACTTCAATGTTCCTGTTTCTGAAGATCATGCCGAAGCTAGAAGGGAGAACTATCCCAAGGTGGAGGAGAGTACCTGCAGAGGAGAACCTAGAGTTCCTTCGAAGAAGGCTGAGGTGGAGCTCTAATCCTTGATGAGTGTTCGAGAAGTAGTTGATATGAAGAGGATGATCGAGGAAGTCCACAAGCAAAAAAAGCTGATTCCTGCGGAGGAGGAGCAGTAGAGAGCCAAAGTTTCATTCATGAAGGAGGTCATGCAAAAGCCATTTCCTTCAAAGTTTAAGATGCCCTTGTTCTCGACTTTCTCAGGAAATAAAGATCCGCAAGAGCACGTGCAAAACTATGAGGCCATCATGATGCTTCATGGATGGGAGGATGCTATCATGTATCGTGGATTCCCAATAACACTGAAGGATCATGCGTGTTCATAGTTCAATGGATTCAAGGAGGTTTCGTTTTCCTCCTTTGACCAGATGAGGAGTGAGTTCATAAATGGATTTTATCATTAACAGAAAGAGGAAAAAGGATGCCACATACTTGCTGAGCATGAGACATAATGAGAAAGAGATTCTTCGCCAATACATGGATATATTAGGAACGTCACTCTTGAAATTCACGATCCACAACCGGGAGTGGAGGTGGCCACGATGCTGCAAGGGACCTGATCGATGTTTCTACAAGAGTCCTTATCTCTAGACCAACCTAAGACCTTGGTCGATCTCTTTGTTCGAGTGAACACGTACATATTGAAGGTTTTGGTCATGAAGATAGTGGGAACCAAAGAGACAAGGAGAAAAAGAGGAAGGAGATAGAGGCTCATGAGAAGCCAAGTAAGAAAAAGGCGAACTCAAGAAACTTTAGAGCACCCTTCAGTCCATACTTCAAGAAGTACAAGCTGTTGAGTGAGTCAGGGTCGACAATCTTGGTAGCGATAGAGGGATCCATACTTATTTCCTTTTCCCCAAAGATAGACAAACCTTTGGGAAAAGATGTGGACGCGTATTGCAAGTACCATGATGCAAGTGGACATTCAAAGAACAAATGTCGAGAACTAAAGAAAAATATATAGAACTTGGTTCGAGATGGACACTTGAACCAATTTTTTGATAATGAAGCATCGAGAGGGGAGCCAAGTAATAAAACAAGGCATCGAAGGAGGAACAATGATAAAAAAGTGATCAACATGGGGCCAACTAGGCATGATGCCACTAAAAATGTCATGATTTGTCCTATGAGTATACTTTAGATGGTGGTAAAAGTTGAATACTTTAAGTTTTGTTAACTTTTTGTTGTGTAATTTTTTGTTTAACGAGTAGCATTATTCTTTCTCATGCATAGATAACTACTCTTGTAAATGAAGAATAGGTTAAGGCAAGTCAATTGCTTGGCTACACGAAATAAAAAAGGCTTGAGGGAAATTGAGCTGATGTAACCAAAAGTGACATGACGTGTTGTAACTTAATGAAATGGCTCTTCACCATCGGCGCACAATGAACAGTCTTAAAATTGGTAAAATGCAGCATGAGAAGAAAAGCTTGCAAGAAATCAGAATCTCACAATCTACACATGTGATAAAGAATAAGAGGCTGCTAAAGCTGCGTGGATAGAAAGGCTTCCTAAAACTTATGCCCTTACTAAGAGGATGGAAAAAACAACTAAATTGTCAGTAGAAAAGCTTGCAAGTAATCGAGATCTCATGTGACGAATACGCAAAGTGAGTAGAAAATCTTGTGAAAAATCGAGCTTTCTCTATGAAAACACGCAATGAAAGGATAGACTGTGATATGACAATGGAGCATGATGCTTGCGGAAAATTAAACGCTTATTGTAAAACACACGCAGTGGAAAATTGAACGTCGCATATAATCACCAAGCCTACGGGAAACCGGTCGTTCACTAATGATAAAATGAAAAGACGTGTGACAAATGAAACCCCAAATGGTATTGTCATGAACGCACGCGAAATTTTATTCAATGAGGCATGTGACAAGTGAAACCTCAAGTGGTATTGTCATGAGTGCACATAACAATTTGTCTAAATTCGTCCTTAACAAGCGAATCAACTCCTACTATAACTAAGACTCAACTAAAATCACTTGCTTGAAAAGTCATTTGTCCAAGTGATTGGGAAGCAATGATGCATACAAAATTGTGCAGGAAAGAAAAGCACATGAACATGTATACAGACAAGAGTAGCAGAAAACAATAGATTCTAACAAAAGCTCGGTGCTCATCACAATCATCTAGTAGAAAGTTTGATCCTCATCATGATCACCTAGTGGAAAGTCCCTAAACACTAATATGGTTAAGATGACGAACTCGATGAGGTGGAGTCGAGATGGTAAACTCATGAGCGAATGACAAACTACACGAAGTGGATTGGAGATCATGAGCTTTACGAGGTGGAATGGATGAAAAACTTCACGAGGTGGAACAGAAATCACGAACTTCACAGGGTAGAGTGGAGATTGCGAACTTCACGAAGAGGAGTAAAAATGTTGAACTACTCGATGAACCCCACTCTCTGAGGTGATAAACTCCACGATTAGATAGTGAAATTTGTGAGGTAAGGTCAGGATGATGAACTACACGAGAAGATGGCGAACTCTGTGAGGCGGGGTCGAGATATTGAACCTCACGAGGAGGCAAACTCCGTAAGGTTTCAAACTCCACAAGTAATAATTGAAGAAATATAAGTAATACTTTGGTTTGTAATTGTCAAATGTAATTGTGAATATAGATATTCTCTAACATATTGTGAATATAGATATTCTCTAACATACTTTAAATAAAAAACACTAATAAAAATTGAAGAAATATAAGTAAAAAATTCATTAAAAATAATTAAAATAAATATGTAATACAAGTAATTAATTTGTACAACTGTGAAGAAATAAAAAATGGTCTTGAACTTAATTTCATCAAATAATAATTAAAACAAATATGGAATACAAGTAATTAATTTTTACCAATGTGAAAATAAAAAAGGGCTTGGACTTAATTATATTAAGTTGCCTACGTATCCTCTCGGGGTTTAGACGAATCAATGCTCACGTAGTTCCCTTACTTACCTTGATACAAATACACCCCATTTACCTAATTATCTTTATTGGAGTCGGAAGTCGTCGTTGTTGAACCATCATTAACCCATTCGTCAGATGATGATGAATGTAAAAGTTCTTCTTGACTTCGCATGTTGGCTCTTTCCCAATCATCGAGGTAAACTTGAGTTTCCAATGATTCGGGGGCCAATCTTGATATTATTTCGTCCAAAATGTTGCCTCCACTACTAAATATTTGGTCAACGGCTAAAGTTGAGGCTGGAACTGCAAGAAGTTGTTTTGCAATAATTGCTAGAGTTGGAAATGTTTCCTTATGCCTTTTCCACCACTCCAAATTTTGAAAATCTGCATCATCACCAAACTCAAAAACTGTGTTTAGATAAGTATCGAGCTCCGAATGTGAGCTTGATCTAGGTTTCTTCCTCCTTTCATGTAAAAATTGGCGACCATATTTGAAAAATTATTGGGAAGAAGGGGAAGGCGGAACGGTAGACGAAATGTCTCCACTAATGGAAGGAATAACATGTGCTTCACACAATTCATTGCACAAATGTCTTACCTTAGAAATTAGATAAGCGACGTCAACGTCTTCATCATCACCTAATCCTAACAATTCATAATATGGACTCGGTTCTTCTTTTCTTTTCTTTTTTTTTTCCACAAGGAATAACTAAAAATTAATGGAAACACCACGAGGGGTGATTTGTTTCAAAGAGATATTCTAAGTCGCGGCAAAAGGGGTTGTTTCGAGACAACTTTGATATTTTTTGGTCCCTCCTTTTGGGGCAAAGAAGGGAAAAATGAGTATGTTGTTTAATGAATTATTTGCTTGTGGAAATCAAATTGTCAACCTCTCTGCTACAGTTGCTTCGATCACCAATGACTACAAAATACAATAGTTGTTAAATGAAAATTGTGAATGTTTCAAGTAAATTTGCAGATGAAATGATGGTGTTGTTTCTTTGCATTTTTAAGGCGGTGAATTCTACAATGAGACACCTATTTTGTGACTCAATGAGGCACTTGAATTTTGACCATTGGATGGAAGGAAATTAATGTGAGCAGTTGATTTGAGAATGAGTATACTCTCTTGGTTACGAAATTTCATGAAATTAAGTAAAAATAATAAAAATTAAGTAACTTGTCAGATATTTAATTTTTTTTACTTTTACGTAATGTTTGAGGCATTTTTCTTAATTTTTTTCTGTTTACTAAATTTTAGTAAATTAAGTAAAAGTTAAAAAGTAAGTAATTGGAAGGTTACTTAATTTATTTCACTTTTACTTAATTTTAAGATATTTTACTAAATTTGATGACTTGTTACCAAATATCAAACAATTAAGTAATTGAGAAAAAAATTTAGTAAATTGCAGAATTACTTAATTTAAGTATATTTTACTTAATTGTAAAAACTTTTGCTTAGTGACAAAATTTTGTTAGTCTCTAAATGTGAAAATTAATAAAAGTTACTCACATTAAATAAAAGGTAATTAAATTAAGTAATTTATCCGTTACTAAATTTTTTTACCTTTACTTATTTTTTGATAATTCTGTAAGAGTTAAAAAAATTAATTAAAAGTTTCTACAATTAAGTAAAAGGTACTTAAATTAAGTAACTCAACTTTTACTCATTTTTTTTACTTTTACTTAATTTTTGAAAATTTTATAAAAGATAAAAAAAATTAAGCAAAATGTACTCAAATTAAGTAATTTACCTATTATTTAATTACTTTTTTTTATGTTTTACTTAATTTATTGAAATTTAGTAAACGGTAAAAAAATATTATGTAAAAGGTCTAAAAGTTAAATAAAAAGGAATAAAATTAACTATTTAGTTACTTAATTAATTAAAATTCTATAGCGGAGGGTGTA
>CAODLS012221982.1:0-10189 GCA_948243855.1 Flueggea neowawraea | reverse complement strand
GAATTTGGACGCATCTATCCATAATGTGGAAAGTCAAGTTGGTCAGATAGCTAAGCTGCTATCTGAAAGGCAACCGGGCTCCTTGCTGAGCAACACTGAAACAAACCCGAGAGAGCACGTGAATGCTATTTTTATGAGTGGAGGGGATGGATGCAAGAAAGAAGAAGAGGTTCTGACGAAGAACGTTAAGGCAAATCAAGTGGAGGAACCTGAGGTTGAGCCAAAAAGGGTGCTCCGTGAGTACATGCCTCGAATTCTTTATCCTACAACACTTGTTAGAAGGGAGCAAGTCAAAGTGGCCACTTGTGCCAATGAGAAGTCGACAACTGAAACAGAGAAGCAGTAACAACCTTTGTTCAAAGTTGAGAAGGAAGAGAATGTCGAGCTACCTTAGACATCACTTGAGCTACCTGTGAAATCAAAGGACCCAGGAAGTTTCTTTGTCCCTCTTTATATTGGTAGTTTGCATATTCATAATGAATTGGCTGATTTAGGAGCTAGTGTTAATGTGATGTCTTCTGATTTGTTTGAAAAGTTAGACTTAGGAGAATGTACACCATCTAGGGTGCCTGTGCATTTAGCTGATAAGTTTGTTGTGCATCCTAGAGGCATTGTAGCGAATGTGTTGGTTAGAATTGATAGCTTGGTGTTTCCTGTGGATTTTGTAATTCTTGACATGCAACATAATCTAGAAACACCATTGATTCTAGGAAGACCATTCTTAGAGACATCTAAGTCCATGATTGATGTTTATGATCGGGTGTTGACTCTTAGAGTTGAGGATAAATGTGTGAGAATTAAAGACTATAAGGTTCAACACCATTATAACTCACATTCTATTGCAAAGGTTGTTTGTTCTCATGTGGTCCAGGTACCCAAAAAGGCATATTTATCTGCTACACCAAAAGTCAATGAAGTGGTGCCTAAAGTGAAAAAGAATAGGCACAAGACTCGGAGGCGTAAAGTTAAGCAAGAGGAGCATAAGTCACCACCCCCACAAATGAAATCTACAGGGACGTGTCATTTCATATGGCGTGTCAAGAGCAAGGAAGTGACTCAGTGTGGCAAGCCAGTGCAAGGAATTGGTGTGAACACTTCGCACAATGTGTACAAGCCTCCACGATTGGTCGTGCACTAACGTCTAGCTAATGTCATTAAAGAAGCGCTTCTTGGGAGGCAACCCAAGTTTGGTTTAGTTGAATTTAGTTTTCATTTTGTTTCCTTTAGTTTGATTTCAATTTCAGATTTTGTTTACTTTAACTGTTATTTGGTTTTAGTTGTTTGTGTTTTGCAAAGGGCTCTCACAACTTTAGGTGAGGATCGAGCCATGACTCATCTCTATGAACCTAATTTTAGGAAAGTTCCAAACTCTCTAATTTACTCCCTTCCCATTTGATTTATGTGTTTTAATTCTTTACATTGAGGACAATGCAAAATTTAAATGTGGCTAGGGGTAAATTAGGGTGAATTTTTTAATTTTTTTTGATCGAGTTCTTGATATTGTGGTTGTGGGATTTATGTTATTTGTTGATCTGAATAGATTGACTATTTCAGAATTTTCGACCTGCATTTTTTACTGGGAGATTTGAATTGCATGTTCTAAATCCGCATTAGTTTTGAGCTTGTAGCCAAATTGGTTGTTTTGGTTCTGTCACTCGTTTAACTCATTATTTAATGAATGAAATGGTTGACTAAATACGGACACGATATTGAATAGATGAATGAAATTAAAGTTTATTGGTTTGCTTGAACCTAAACCGGGACAAGTAGATGGGGTTTGATCCCTACTCCGCTGTCTTAGACATGAGTATGCAAAGCACTGCAACGAAGGGTTGTCTTAGTAACCGGGAACACTCATCACAAATGAGCAGTTTTCGTGTCAAATAGACTATCATTTGTGGTGGAAACTTCAAGCATACAAATAAAGCACTAAGGTCGGACTCGATATTTACTAACTGTGTTTGTAGCAATGCAAGCGAAAATGTTGAATTATGCAATTAATATGTGTTTATTATTGAACTTGCACGTGGCTGTCTTATGATTTAATGTTTCATGGTTAAATTGAATCAATGACTTGAATGGGTGATCAAGTCAAATTGGCTACTTTGGCTTTGAGCTCTAACTCATGTGTGGTTTCAGACCCTGATTTGGATTGACTAGTGAGGTATGCGTCTCTTAGATTCTCTGCTACTTAGCTTATTTTTGTTGACATTTAATGTGAAGTCCCGTGCCACCATTAAGAGAATTTGATTGAGATGTTTTTCCCTTGTGTTAATTCTTTCTTTGCTTGAGGACAAGCAAAAGTTTAAGTGTGGGGTAGTTTGATAAACGCATATTCATACATATTTATGTGCGTTAACTTATATTGTTTTGAATATGAATTGAGCGTTTGTCATTAGTTTTGGTACTTTTACATCTTATATTGTGTTTTTTAGGTCAATTGATGATGTCTTGATGATAAGATATGAAGGCAAGTCGAAACGGAGCTTGAACGAAGACATTTAAGGCCTTTGGAGTGAGACACGGCCTACGATGCATGAGACACGACCGTGGAAGACTTCAGAAAGAAAAACCATGCAAAAATGAAGCTCCACAGACCAGAATTGCAGTTCACGGTCGTGGCCTTGCCCACGGACACAAGCATGGCTGTGGACAAGACCGCGTACTACACTAGAAGAAAGAATCACCTCGAACACAGACAAGTATTGCTGGACACGAACATAATGGCCTAAAAAATAGACAAAAACCGTGTATGTGTCTTATGTGGAGCCACATAATTGAAGGTATTTTGGTGCACATGGATGGGACAGCTGTGGCCGTGCCCGTGTCTTACCTAAGACGCCCTAATTCGCCTATTTAAGTGGGTTTCGGCATTCATTAAAGGAGAGCCGACTTTGGGACAGAAAATACACATCATTAGAGGCCAGAGAAGGTGGGAACGAAGGAGAACATCATTGGCCATCAAGAACGAAGAGATTTCGCGAAGAATTGGAGGATTCAATCATGGGTTTTCCTCCTATCTCTAGATTTCTCTTTCTTTTTGTTGTATATATCTCTTTATTTATGGACTAATTATATTGTGTACCTAGATGTGATGAACCCTAGGTAGATTATGTGATGTTGGATTGTGTTATTGATTCAATTGATTTATGGATTGTGACTCAACGATGATTTATATTGCGTATTGTTGAATTGATTGTTGTTGGCCTTTCGATTCCAATATTGTTTCGTGCATGTGCAATCGAGAGATTCTGTATGCAATTGAACATTCATAATTGAGAGGAGTTGCATGCAAACCTAGGGATAGGTCGGCATAAATCCTCTGGATTAGGGTCAAACCTAATCATGAAATTCATAGAGCAAAGTGTTAAAGCAACGATAGAGGTTTTAATTAGGAAGAGATTTTGGTTAATCAACCTAGTCGTTAGGCCTTAACTAACTCGAGAGAGAGGTTAATAAACCTTAGGAATTTCCACGGTCCAATTGCCTGAATGATTGTTTGAATAATGAGTCGTTGTCACTTAGTTCGATCTAGGGGGATTCAGCGTCTAAGTGTCGTTCCCTGTCGATTGTTCTATCTTTTTAACGGTGCATTTTTGCTTCTGTGTTGGTCTCCATTCATTTATTTTATCTGTTCAAAATTGATTAATTTATCAGCTAGATAATAGAGTGAAGGTGAGTAGCTAGTAATCTTAGTCTCTGTGGGATACAACACTCAGTACTCATAGGTCCACTTGCGATAGGTACACTTGCCTTAGTCTCTAGGTGTAGGCCAACGAGCATATCAGAAAGCAATTAAACACATAATTGGGTTTTTTGAAGTTTTTTATTAAAGAAAAATTTTAAATAAATGCAAGCAATTGAAAATCAAAGGATATCACCAAATAATGACAAAGAGTTAGGACTTTCAAGATTTCAACTAAGATTCCTATTTGCTATATTAATGAATGGGGTTTTGGGATTAAGTGTTCTCTCCACTTAACTATCCTAAAGCGTCTCTTGAGTTCATTTAAGCAATACATACATTTACCAAGAGGGTCCTTTTAGTCTCACCTAACTAAACTAGGTTTATTAAGCCTATGGAAAATTTCATCAAATACCTCACATGCATAGAATACATCTATCCTAAATCATGCAAGTTTAATGATTGTAGACATCGCCTAGCCTTCTTCTTTTGATTCATCGATTAGGTTTATCAAAACTATCATCATAGTGACCAAGCTCAACAATAGTCATGCAAAATAAGTCATTAAATCAAATCCAAGGGCATTCATTCAAATAAAGAACATAAAACATAATATCCATTAATCAAGCCTCAAATATTGAACATAAAATATAATACCCATTTATTAATAAACAAATATTCATTAATAGTCTACATCTCTAGGTCCTAATAGGAAATTTAAGCTACCATAATAAAAAAATGAAAACAATAAAAACTAAAATAGAACATAGTCACCAAATAGTAATTTGAAGAAATAGAGGAAGAGTTGATGTAGAGAAGCCTTTTAAAGTCTCCTACAAGTGATTCCCAACCTTCAAACTTTCCCTTTCTTTCTTGCACAAAATCCTAAAACTAATTCTCTCTCAAAATGGAAAGACAGAGAATTTTTTTTTTGCCTAGAGAATGTTCCTAATTGGGAAAATATGAGGAGTATTTATAGCCCACATGCGACTATAAAACCCTACAATAATTACTGTCCAAAAATTCCTTTAATTGTGCCTTTGGTCCCCATGTTTTCTCTCTCCTTATCACATTTTCTTTTACTCTGTCGGGGCATCACGGGCTACTTTCACGGCCGTGACTCAAGGGTGTCACAGCCTTGACTTCTTTTCCATGACGGTCTTGATCCTTGACCGTGAGTGGATGAAGGACTTGAGTCACATTTGGTCACATTTATCATCATGACCGTGAGCCTCCACTTGATTATTGAAATGTTGCTCGGTGATCACGACCTCTTGGTCACTGTCGTGATCTTTGGTCGTGAATTGATCATGGTTTACACTTATGGCCATGATTTTCGTGACTCAATCATGGCCTAACCTCCATTTGGTCATGGTCACCACCATGACTGTGACTCATCTCTGCTTGATCAAAACTTTGGTTGTTGATCACACCCTCCCATCACGGACGTGACCACAAGGTGTTACGATCGAAGTTGCTCCTTGATTTTTCCTCCGTTCCATCATTTAGGCCTCTTTTGAGAACATATTTTCCATGATTTTTCATCACATTTCATCTACACTCCATGCATTTTCATTTACCCTACATAAAACACAAAAAGAGTACAATTCGTGGACAATTAAGTGCACTTAAGGCCAACATGCTATCTATTTATGCTTGAATATCCATGTAAATTTATCATACATTAGTTGTCATCTTCATCATCATTTGAGATTGTCATACAATCAAGTATTCTTCTTCTCTCCTTTTGCTATGTTTCTTCAAGTATGGGCAATCCAGTTTGACACGTCCCAGTTCATGACACTCATAGCAAATGAGTTTGCTCTTCGTTTTGCTTGCCTCATTTGCATCTATTTCTTTATTGAGGAATTTTTGGAACTTCTTTGTAAGATATTTCACATTTTCAATGTCTTTCTCATCATCATCATCTTCACTTGAGCTTTCAAAGTATGTTGAGGTTGCCTTGAATGCAACGCCTATATCCTTATTCTTCTTTTTTTGCCTTCATCTTCTTCCTCTTCCATACTCACGTTATGTGTGAGTAAGGATCCAAGTAATTCCTCCAATGGTAGGCATGACAAGTCATTGGCTTCTTGTATTGCATTTTTTATTAGAGCACAAGATTTTAGTAAAGTTCTTAAAACCTTCCTCACAAGCTCAGAGTACGTGAATGATTTCCCAAGATTTTTAAGACTATTAATGATATCATTGAAGCAGTCAATCATCTCTTGAAAAGCCTCTTCTTCCTCCATTTTGAATAACTAATACTTATGAACAACAAGATAGATCTTGTTTTCCTTGGCTTGGCTTGTTCCCTCATAAGCAATCTCCAAGGTTTTCCAAATCTCTTAAGTTGTCTCACATTGTTGGATTTTATTGAACTGAGACTTGATCAAGGAACAATAGAGTATATGCATGGCCATGTGGTTGTAGGAGATGAGCCTCTTGTCATTTTCACTCCATTCTTCTCTTGTTTTCTCCAACTTTCTTCCATCTACCTTTTTTTTAATGAATGGACTATCTTCCATAACTTACCATATGTCTATGCTTTCAGATTTGAGGAATACCATCATCTTTGTTTTTCAATAAGTATAATTGGTACCTTTAAAGACAAGAGCTCTATTAATTGATAATGTTTCATACCTTTGGCCCATTCTACATGCGTTGGCCCATAAAAACGTGCATAGATTATTTCAATTCAAAGATGCCACCTTTACTCATCTACGTGCTTTAAACCACTGCATCTACGTGCCTCCTTTGCGTCTTGAATACTTTAGATTGAAATCTCGACTACGTGCGTAGATATACAAAATCAGTTCTAGTGAGATCTACTTCACATCTATATGCCTTATATCCATGTTTGCACACTTAGAACAAAGTCTGATGCTCATTATCTCCAATGCATCAAGTCTATGAGCTTTGCTCACTATCTGCTTGCATAGGAGCTAGTCTTGAATAAGGCAACGTGTGTAAATCAGCATGTTCATGTGTTATTGCCACAAATCGTATAGCATGCACCTTTGCACCTCTTTCATGGATGTTTTGTACACATCATCATCAAAATCAAAGTTAACAATCTCATCTTTTTTTATGATGACAAAACATACATGAATTTGAACATCTAATAAAAAATAATAAACAAATTGATCAATGATTTTATTCCTAATCACTTGGTTAGTTCAACAAAATAACAATCATGATGTTCAAGGCAATAAAGATACCAATTGTTAAAAACACCACTAATTGTTAAAAACACTTAAACAAATTCATGCATACTTTTCTCCCTTTTTGTAATCATTAAAAAGGATATGCAAACTCAATATTATCCCCCTTTTTCAATGAACAAAATATTTTGCTATCCCTGAGAAAAATATATTTTTCAAAGAAATCATTTTAGAAACAAAAGCTCCCCCTTTTTGTTTGAAATCATGCACACCAATTTTCAAATGAATATCACATAGCATCTCCCCTACTGAGATTCAAAAAATCAATGCATGCTAATGAATACTACATGACATAAAGAATTTTGCAATCGATTCAAATATGCATATGACACACCAAATCAATTTATCAACAAGTAAGCATAAGATGGCTTAAAGAGATGAAAATCAATGCAGCATATAATCAAAATGCATATTTACAAAAGAAATCAAACTAAAGAAAAATATCAGTTTAAGGAAAAGGTACCACATTTGAACTCCTCTCATTGACTTTAATTGCCGTCGAACATATGCCTCCCATCTCCTTGTTGTCATCTTCATCATCACTTGAGCTTGTCATACAATCAAGTATTCTTCTTTTCCTCCTTTTGCTATGTTTCTTCAAGTATGGACAATCCGATATGACGTGTCTTAGTTCATAACATTCGTGGAAAATGAGTTTCCTCTTCTTTTTGCTTGCCTCATTTACATCTATTTCTTTTTTGAGGAATTTTTGGAACTTCTTTGTAAGATATTTCACATTGACCAGTCTCATCTCTACTTTAGCTTTAAATGTATTTTGAGGATGCCTTGAGTACAATGCCTATATCCTTCCTCTTCTTATTTTTTCCTTTATCTTCTCCCTCTTCTAGACTCATTTCATGTGTAAGTAAGGATCCAACCAATTCCTCCAATGGTAGGCATGATAAGTCCTCGGCTTCTTGTATTGCATTTTTATGAGAGCCCAAGACTTTGGTAAGGACCTTAAAACCTTCCTCATAAGCTCATAATGCATGAATGATTTTCCAAGAGTTTAAGACCATTAATGATATCATTGAAGCGGTCAAACATCTCTCGAATAGTCTCTTCTTCCTCTATCTTGAATAACTTATACCTGTGAAAAAGAAGAGAGATCTTGTTTTCCTTGACTAGGCTTCTTCCTTCATATTGTAATATCCATCTCGTTCCAATCAATTCTCTGTAGCATTCCAATCAGTTCGGATAAGCTCTTTAGTGGAACGTCATTCGATTTCAAATGATCTCAGCTATGATTTGATTTTTGAATGTTTGAGATGATGTTTGGGCAATTGAAAGGTGTTATTTTTGTAAGGTTGGGTGTTGATGAGTTCCAGGAATGATTCCACGCTTGCAAGCGAGCAAAGGACATCAAGTATGGAAATTTCATTGTTGAAGACGTACGTTGTGATTTTTGAAGACGTGCGTTATCTGGATGTCATGACGTACATTGTGATTTTTGAAGACGTACGTTATCTGGATGTCATGACGTCCGTTGAATTTTTGAAGACGTACATTATCTGGGAGCGTGGATGATCAACGTACGTTATCAATTTTCGACGTACGTCGTGAGTTGTTTTCTGCAATCTGAGGCTACTGGAAGCTATCCGACGTACGTCTTGACTATGGGGACGTACGTCATGGAGGTCCAAGACGTACGTTATGCATAAATGACATACGTTGCCTTTGAAAATACAGAAACGGTGCATTTCAATCTATGGTCATTTAAAACGCGCAAAACTCGTCTGAAAACACCATTTTTCACTCTTTCTCACTCTCAAATCGATTCTCTCTACCTCTCATTGGTTTCCCAACGTTCCTACACATCTCTGGAGGTAAGATTTCAGTTCCAATCACCTATTTTCATCCATTTAATTTCTGAAATAGGTTTTTGGCCAAAAATGAAATGAGTTTTAGATTTTGCATGATTCTGTTGCAATGGATGTTGTAGGTTGTTAGATTATGATTGTTGGAGGTTAGATTAACATAAATCTATCTTGAAATCAGAAGAAATGATAAGTTCTTTGAATGGTTAGGGTTTAGTTCGGGTTTCACCAATTTGTGATGATTTGGTTGTTTGTTTGAGGAAATTGTTGATGGATTAATGTTCCTGAGGTTGAGGTGAACCTATAGGTATATTTGGTTTCGAATTTTGTCAACCGAATCTAGAGTTTGGTATTTTTGAGAATAAAGTTTTGCCAAAATAGTCTTGTAAATTTTTGAAAGGTTCAATCTAGTTTTGTATTTTTGAAAACTTGAGTCTAGAATTGTAATTTGAGAAACTTGAGACTTAGATTCAAAATTTTTGGAAAAATTGGAATATATTTGTAATTTTGAGAATTTAGCTGTAATTTTGTAATTTTGAGGAAATTAGTTAAATTGTGAATTCGGAGAGTTCGAGAGCTCTTTTGGGAATTCTGACTACTTGGAATAGTCGTTTATGTATTCTCGAACTTGAGGGACCAGTTTGTAATTTTACAAGTTCTGAAGACTAAAATGTAATTTTACAAAAGTCGGAGACCAATTCGTAATTTTACATAGATTTGGATTTTTGGGCCGTGAGTGCTAGATCTTTGATTAAAACAGGATTTCTGACGCCGACGACATTTGAGTCTTCATTTGCATTTTATGCATATTGTGTTATGCCACAGTCACCGTGTTTGATCTATTGGTAAATATTTGTTTCAGCTCAGTATGATTTCTGAGGTAACCAGCCATCAACTGGTGGTCAGTTATTCGGAATTTGGAAGCTCGGCATCCAGGTGAGTGGATTGCAGCTTCAGACACATAGTCTGTTTCTCTTCGAATTATATGTTTTTGTTATGCTATCACCTTAGCATGAAATCTGGAATAAGGGTTGAAAATCCTAAAATCTAGTCTATGTGAGGACTTGGATGATTAGACTTTGTGTTTGGAAAATTATTTGGGTTTTGAAAAAAGAGTAAAGATACTTTGTCTTTGAAAGATTTTGTGCTTCGACGAGAAATTATTTGTTTTTGAAATATAATATAAATTAATTATATTATATTCTTTTGGTATATTTTGGAAATAAATTCTAAAATTTGTTTTTGGTAAAACGATTGGGTGTTTTGCATACTCTATTTTGTATGCCATGCCATTATGGATTTGTAAACTTTGAAATGAATACTTCATTTCTGGATTTGATAAATATTTTGGAAATCATACTTTATGTAAGTATGTTTTGGATTACGATATATAAGCTATATATTATATGTCTCATTATTTTCGATATACTCGGTCGCATAATCGTTTGTTATTGTATTTGAAT
>CAODLS012221841.1:0-11860 GCA_948243855.1 Flueggea neowawraea | reverse complement strand
AGTGGAAATTATAAGTTGCTTCTTCAATGATGGTTCAATTTCGCTTACAGCCTTGATCTCGAAGATATCAGTGGCAAAGAGGGTTGTGATTAAACAGACAAGGATACCCACAGAACTGATAAGTAGAGGATATAACATTGCAGTGAACTCATGGTTGATTCCAAAAGAGGAGATGGAAGCAACAACAAGGGCAGCACAAGAAGATTCCGCATACGAGCCAAAAAGATCAGAACCCATACCAGCAATATCTCCAACATTATCACCAACATTGTCAGCAATGACCTGTAACAAAACGGGTCAAATAAAGATACAGCACATAACCATTTTCTTGGGGTGGGGGGTGTTCAGTGCTTACAGCTGGGTTTCTAGGATCATCTTCTGGAATGTTTCTTTCCACCTTTCCTACAAGGTCAGCACCAACATCGGCGGCTTTGGTATAGATACCACCACCAACTCTTCCAAATAGGGCCATAGAAGATCCTCCAAGACCATAACCAGTGATTGACTCAAACAGGCCTTCCCAGTCATCACCATAGTAGAGCTTGAAGAGATTGATAGCAATGAAAAGTACCAACAGACCATTTGCAGCAAGAAGGAATCCCATCACTGCACCAGACCTGAAAGCAATAATAAAAGCTTTGCCAACACCTTTTCTTGCTTCCAAGGTTGTTCTTGCATTGGCATAGGTCGCAATTTTCATCCCAAGGAAACCAGAGATGACTGAGGTGACAGCACCAAGCAAGAAGGAAGCGGTGCTGAAGATTGCGGTAGCAAGAGCAGGCTTGCATGTTTTCTGAGGATCATAAGTACATGGCTGACTCTTTGTGCTAAAGCTCTCAACAGATCCCAGAAACAGAAAGATGAGGATTGCAAAAGCAACCATGAATATGCCAACATATTGATATTCAGTAAAAAGAAAGGAGGTGGCACCTGGTGCATCAATAACCCATTAGTTCAACTAAACACAGGTAAACGTTCAAGCAGCAAGCATTCGAATGTAAGCACCATTTTAACATGTTAAAACGTTCACATGTAGATGCCACACGTCCAACGTTAACTATAATGAGAGGGAAAAGAAAAAGTATCATTATATTAAAATTATTTAAAATTAAAAACTGCAACTCGAAATTTGATTGCTTTTAGTAAAAGAATGTTGGATTATCACCTCACAATAGATTACCTTCAAAAACACATCAATCATTTAAAATGAACAGCCCTGACTTGTTGTATGAGGTTGCAGAGTTCAACCACAACCCCGGTACAAATATTCATACACTTTCAAAACAAAAGGCACGAAATTCCCTCTATGGATAAAACAGGGCCGTGTCACTTATAAAGTTGATATATTCTTTAACCAAATCTAAATCCATATAATGCCCAATATTTTGCGGGTGACGATGCATCTTTCAAACCATCAAATGCAATGCTACAACATTTTTTTTTTAATTTTAAAAAAACAAAGTTTCATAACTTTTGCATCTTAGCTTCCAGAATCCAATAACCATTCAGTCATTTAGATAATTACCAAAAGCCGGAAAAATTGATTTGCATACGACAAAAATAATTAGTATCGATAATGACAATAAGATAAGAGCAAGGTCGACTGCAGAGAACCAGCTAATACACTTGCTTCTGAAACAGCACCAAACACCTACACTGTAGAACACACAACAAAGCATATCAAGGAAAATTATTATTTTATAATTTATATTCCACACTTCCCGGTCAAAAGAGTACTCAACAAGTAAACAAAATACACGTGCATCCCAGGTGGAAAGGGTACAAGCAGCAGCTTCAACATTCATACGCATTCATTTGAACAAGGCAACTATAATACAGTGCCAGTTATTATAACACCAACAAACAGTGCTCTATTTTTACATTATCTGAAGAAAAAGAAATATGTAGATCAAAATAAGCCTCTTCCCTAAAAGATGGGAAATGGGAAAACACATGTTCGGTGCCTGAACTACTGTCACCATAACTAAAAATGACCACAGAAACCATAAAGTTACTAACTTTATCAGATTTATTAAGATTTCAAAATCAGTAACACAAAGTTTGATTGTTCTTATAACGGTTCAGCTAATAAGTTCTCACCCTATAATAAATCCACAAAGAGACTATGAAAAAATGAAGCAGGAACACAGGAATAAACAAGGACAGTCAGATCTAAAACCGAAACGAAAAGATCTAAACTCCATCAAGTGACAATACCTTCAGCTATAGCGCTTTGAATATCGGCACACTTGGTGACGACGCTGTTGTCATTAAGACCTTCTTCTTCTTCAATCAAGTAATCAGAATAACCATTCTTGCTGCTGTTGGAAGGCCGTTGCTCGGCGGTGAGCTTGACGCGCGAGACGAGCAACCACTGAACAAGAGAGAAGACGATGCCGACAACGGCGCACACCGGGATTAGAATCTCCGTCGCAAGCTCCGACAGCACCGACGATGCCATCCTCACAAACAAAGCCTAACTAAAAAAATTCCGCCAGAGATGAAACGGTGCGGCCGGAATTTTGAACACGTAAAACCAAGACGCAGCGCTTTTGTTGCGAAGCCTTGGCTGAGTGAGAGAGGGAGAAACAAAGAGGTGAAGAGTGTGTGAAGCTACTCGGGTTAAATATTGGGTTGCGTACAATTCTTCGGCTCTGTGGGGGATTTGATACCCTGCAGACAAACGTACGTGTTTTCGTGTGTCTGGCTTTGTGAAGCGTTGATGCTATGCTGCGGGGTGTGATGAAGGGTCAGGATTGAAGAAAAGGTTGGAGTGTGGTGAGTATGAGGTGTAGAGTGGTATGGGAATAATAGATAATGGTAGCGCGTAGGCTGGACGCGTCAATGTCGGAATCGCTTTGTTTTTACTCGATTATTTCATTTTTTATTTTTTTATTTTTTTCAGATTATCCGTTGTTTGGTGTGTCCATGGAATACGATGCTCCCTCGCGAATAAATTTTTAGTACACATTAATATATAAATTATTTTATTAAGAAAATGGAGCTGATAAATGGGTCGGAGAAATCTGGAGCGTTGAAATGGACGGCGGTGATTGGATGATAGAATGGAGTCGGGAGCAGAGAAGGAGGAGGATGGGGAGGACGTCATCGGAGGCATTTGAGTGACTAATGACGTCCCTGGCGTTGAATGGCGTGCAACCCCTCAACTCATGGATAATCCTTTTATTTTCTTTTTCCACTCGTTTTTTTCTATGTCCACTCCACTCATGCAGGATATTATTTAATTACATTCCCTCAATGGAAATACAATTAATTAGATTTCTTGACATATTCAGTTTTGTTCCCAAATTATCTGGTAAATTAATTAATGTTATTTTTAATCTTTTTTGCTACTTTTAAAATTATCTTCATCCCACTTTTGTTAAAGTTCAACCATTGGAAGGAAAAACTAATTAAATTTGGCACTTTAATCAACTAAAGAACTTATACTCTAGTACACCAAATGAAAAAGAAAAAGAAACAACCGTTGTATTCTTAGCGGTAGAAGGAAAAATAATTATAATTTAATAATATAAATATCATGCAATGTAAGGTTTTGAGTGGACACTTTAATTTTAAATAATTGAAAAAAAAGAACCAAATAACCATCGACTTGTTTGAAAGAAATAGTATTTGTGTATTTTATATATTTTATAATAATTATATAATAAAATAATAAAAAATATATTTTTTAAAAATACACAATATATTATATATTACTTCTTTTAAACAAATGCTGTAATTTCCACGTAAGGGGAATTATGATGGAAAGTGTTAAGACGGTGGTGGGGTTGGCAGTAGCAAAAGTTGAAGAGGACAGCAGGAAGGAGGGCTTTAAGTAGATTTGTACGATAGCTAATAAGTGGTGCTTGTTCGCTTTATCTTGAAGACAGGAAGGAGGTAAAAGCCAAAGGTTGGGGGGAGGCAAGAGTGGGGTCAAACAAAGAAAGAAGAGAGAGAGTCAGGACTCCTTGATTTTGATTGGTTGTTACTTCCTGCTCTCTGTCTCTCTACCTTCCGTGTGGCTTTCTTTGGCTTTAAAACCAACGTTTTGCAGTAATTGCCAGCAAAAACAATGCAGCATCCCCAGCATCATGAAATGGCATTATGGTGCACACAAATTTACATGCTACACAAACCTTATCTCTCTGTTTTATTCTCGTCGAGAATTGAACTTACGACCTCTCAACGTTGATGTTGAAGAATTATAAGCTCATTTAGATATATAGATTGAATATACTTGTAAATATATAAACTTAATTTGTCGACTCCTCCATAAATTTTAGTGGCCCAAGTTCCATTCCCAAGTCATACCATGATCTCAATTTTTTTTTCCTGTCATGTCTTTAACTGGAATGCAAAAAGGGTCTACCTAAATTTGGGCACCTGGTAATTTTGTCAGCAAAGAAAAAAAAAGGGATTTAATAGCATTTGAAATATAGAGAGATTAAAAAAAAGAAACAGAAAGTATTGAACACCATGCACAAAGGAATGGGCCGCATTGGGAAGCAATAATGTATGGTGTGTGGTCACCATCTAATAATCCAAAATCTACGAAGCATCATATGAGAATTTCTTTTTCCTTGTAAGTTAAAAACAGATTCTATACGACCCAGGATTGCTGTCCTAACAAGCGAAAGCGGTGGAAGATTGGCTAAAAATCAACCTTTCTAAAATGGACAAGAGTGAAGAAGAAGACAGCTGGTATTGGCCGTTAACCCATTAATCACAGCAGTAAAGGAGCTTTCCTGTTACCATCTCTAAGTGCTCACCCTGAATTTGTAGATTTGTCACGTTTATTTACGTGGTTCGACCGGCCTGGATTCATGTGGTTTTGCCTCTATCATCACTTATTGTAAGAAGGGTCATATCTATATGTATATTGAATGAATGTGGGTTATAGTGTGGCGGCGGTAGTACCAAAATATTGATTTTTCAAAACAATCGGTGGTAGACTTATGTTTTTGTCGGTTCATGTTGCTAATTTTAGTGAATTTGGAACAATATCTTTAAAATATCGATTGCTGTAGGACACACTAATTGATTTTGTTTTGTTTAGAACAACAATGAAGTTAAAAAGTATTCAAAGGTTTTTTTGCACGTATCTTGCAAAACAATAAAAATTAAAGGTTTAGGGTTGTGGCATCCCATATCACTTTGACGCTCAAGTCAATATATTATTTTGACAGAGTTTTGTGAGGTCTTATGAAATGAAGAAGATGTATCTTTGTGAATGTGAGAGCGTTTATTTATAGGTGACAGGAGATAATTCATTATAATCTTCAAAAGAGATTTTCACATGTTTTTTGGTTATTAGGAGATGATTTCCTCATCTTTTCCGTGATTCTCTCATGTTTAAACAATTTGGATGAGTCTTGATAAGATATCGGATGTACCTTTTCTTTTCTTCAGAATGTTGAGTTTCTAAAAGACGGGCTTACTTGGGCTTCCGCCTGGTTAGACTTTGTAGGTCTTATTAGGCTCCTCGACCTATGTCACATCAAATTTAATTATGTATGCGACCATTAAACCTTCCCTTAATGCATCTTCAAAAGTATTTTATATCATTTAGTCTATTATTCTAATGACGATTAGATTGTTTATTGCATGTTTGTCCAAGGGGATTAGTTTAACTAGTAGATTGAGTAAATTTTCGTAAATTTGATAGATTGCATCAGTAGAAATAATGCCGCAATTTTTAAGCAGATTTGATATATTGAAAAAAAAAAAGAAGAAGAAATTCTACACTAAACAAGCATTCCCGAGTATAATATGAAATTATGATTACTATCACGAGTTAATGAACTCATAAATAAAAGAAAAATAGTATTTTTTTATTTCCAAGAAAAATGGAGCCACTTGAAGAACAACTCAGATAGTTCACGGGTGATGCCTTTTTTACAGCAAGTATGCCATAAACAATCCTCCAATCTCAAAGTTGTGAAACAGAAGATCTGTATGCACTAATATTTTTGTGTCGGTCAGAGTGACAGCATATCTGCATCTTAAAGCTGGTGCAACCATTTTTTCCCTTTGTTTATGCATTGATCTCTGTTTTTCAAATTGTATCCTCATTCTGGGACTCACAAAAATCCTTTAAATATTGAAAAGAGTTCCCTTCATGCTAAAGTTTTAAATTAAGTACTAACCCTTCATGCTAACGTTTTAAATTAAGTACTAATTAATCTCATTTATTTAAGTATTAACTTTCGGCCCCACCAAAACGATATTGTCTGGTGATGTGAAGCAATTTGGATCTGCCATGAATTCGATTTTATTAAATAACCATGGTTTTGGGAAGTGAGCAAACTTTAAGAACATGACAACAAATGTTGTTGGACACCTTATTATTAAATCATTCAAAATTCTATATACGTATCCGATGAAGTATCTGACACAATATACCCTAAATGAAAACCTAATTCATTTTAATTAAATCCAGTTTTGGGCTGATAACATGAGTAAATAATTATACAACTAGGAAATTAATCAAAACCAATAAGATATTAGTTGATTAGTTAGTCATATGTTGATCTTGAACATATTTTATGTTCACTATTGTTTACTTATCACCGTCTTTTATAGGTAAACTATCATTCTATCACCGACCCTATCTCTGCCAAATCCTGAATTCGTCACTGCCTTGATACTCATATATGTCACAACTATTTGATAATGAATATATGTATAGTGGCCTAGTTTAAATATCCATTGCACATGGTCTTAATCATCTAGCATGGCTATCACACATGCATCCCATCGTCTTCCTTTTTGGCACATTCCTTTTTGTGGTTATGTTTTTTTGGTAAAATCAATCATCTGAATTGTGATGCAGATATATCTAGATTGTTTTCAACTAAATACTCTATTACTTATTTTAGTCATTTGTTCAAGAAAAAGACAAAGAAACTTTATTGTTACCATTTCAACAAGGTTTCAACCACACTTTCAACATGATTTTGATGATGATACCATTATTTCAATTGAAAAGCATATGCGGTGACTATTAATCTAGTTTATCATGGATCCAGGCAGGCTTTATTTAGTTGTGGAAATTGGATTAACGTTAGTGATTAATTTACTTAATTATAGCATCTTGGAAAGATAAATGCGATGACAATGACACAACGCACTGAGCTTGATTGAAGCAGCCATCCAATTGAAGAATCTTTCCGTCATATTCATGTGAAAAACACTCTAGTGTTTTAAGCCGTTAAAATGGCCTGTTCTTAGAGTCCAGCCGAGTGAACATGGACCAAGTTATTTCTAGAACAAACCCAGTGGAGATTGGACTCTAAACTTTTCATGGATATTTTCTACTTGTCAAAACTGAGCCCTGAATCAAAACTACTCTTATTGGAGTGGCCCGTGTTGCATTTTCTCAAGAAAACCCAAGGAAAAGAAGGTTGGAAGTTCTGCATGGATCTGCTCCAATGTGATTCAGTAGCGAATAAGTTAATTAGATAAGATTTAAAGTCTGTATGGTAACGCCAAGTAAAAGTATGTCACCTATCGGTTGCTCCTATCTCTCCTTCTGTCTGAAAAAAAAAAGAGCTAAGCATCTCAAATCAGAAGAAATATTAACTTTATAGCTAAATTAAAGAAGGTTTTAATCATTACTGGGAATTATGTTAAAATAATGTGAACTCCTCGTTTTAAATTTAAAAATTAAGAGTTGACGTTTTTTATTTGAATAATTTTGAAGTTATATAGAGAGAATTTTTGTCACCCGTAAGTGTCTTATAGCGTGAAATTGATACCGAGTGAATTCAAGAAATTCTTAATATTTAAAAACTTGCAATATATATGCATCAAATAATAAGAATCATCTCAAAATCTCTATGATCAGATCACCAAATCAGCGTCTCCAGAGCAAAACGTCATTTGTTCTGCAAGTTCAGTTTAGTTGGTATAGCTAACCAGCTTTTTTTAACCAATTCAATAGGCAATAGTTAATCCTCTTGGTAGACAAGCCACATATACAGCTCCTTATCATCTATACTATACCTAAGTAGGTAGCCAACATTAATGTTGAATTCAGACACACATAAATGTTCCAATGAGTTGGTTCCTATCTATTCATTTTTAGATGTGTCTGATAGGGGCTTCTCCAGTCAAACCACCAATCTCCCTATAGTTCAACATGTTGATATGATGGTTTTGGTACTAACTTAGCTATCAAATGTGACTTTATTCATCTAAATACAAAGAAAGATTAGGGTTTTACTCAAGATTGAAATTACTGAGAGTTATGAATACCAAGTAATTTAATCAATAAAAGAAGATAAATAGCATGAATCTTGAAATGTGGGACGATTTATACATCATTACGGATAAAAATATGGTACCCGCTGTAGTTTGAGAATTTCTAAGTTGACTATTTTTTGTTTTGCTTTCTAGATGTCATCCACTCGTTTTCAATAAAATACGAAAAGAACCAAGCGACATGGGGAGAAAAATACATTTCACAAATTTTGCTTGTGATAGCACATGCCCTTAATTCGTTGATCTCCTAGTTATAGACGCCTAAGTTTAGATTTGACTCAACATAGTTTGGTGACACATAGTTTGGTGAAACATAGTTTGATGAGTCTGACTCTCATTGTTCCGGTTCGATGTTTTAAACAATAAAATACGAAATTGCTTATTAAAAAAAAACAGTATTTCCAAAAAAATACATGCCCTTGTTCTTTCTACGTTGAAGTTCGTCGCCGTCCATCAGATTCGACCGTCCACTGGATCCCCCTTCTAAGCTACACGTCGTCAGGAAGTTAATGTTTGAATATTATTGCTTACTGATCGTAGACGCACTCGCTCTAATTGTCTTCCACGTGGAAGATGCCGAGGATTTAACGGCAGCGAATTGACCAGGCGGAACGAAATCCTCGTCATAAAATGTCTCGTGAGAAAGCACGAGACTCTGACAACCGCCCAACTTTCAACGTTGCCAAATCAGAAACGGACACGCCATCCTAAATATCCTCCGAGTTAGGTTAGAGGACCAAGAAGTCCGGATGCTTACGTCATAACTGAAAGTGAACGCTTTCTTCTCAAAAATAATTATTCCAAAAAAATCTGATTTGTTTGTTATTGTTATTATTTTTCAGCTATTTTTTCTTCAATTCCCACCAAGGCTTTCTTTTTTCTTCCTAAAATTAATGCGAATGCGACCGAGAAAATGATCTATCTTTGACAAAACAAATCTTCTTAATGAGTAAATTTGGATAAATATGAACTAAAATAACACAACATAATCCAATTTCCCACTAATTAAAACTAGAAACTATCCACAAAATCATATAAAAACAATATATTCATTGAATTCCTTGTAAGGAGATTCTCCATAAGTGTATATTATGTATTAGTAGTAAACAAAAGTAAAAGAAATTAGTCAGTCATCAAATCATTGACAAATAATATTTGCACTGATAAAGCAAATATTTATCTCCAAATCAGATATGGCAGTGAATTTCCACAATTGGAAACAACCCAATTTATAATCATAATTAACGAATATTACTATATCCTTATAATTACTAAACCGAAATTGGATAAACACAATCTCCAATCCCAAAGAACTAATTTTCCATAAAACATCCTTGTTTTATCCACTCCATCCTCACAACTCTCTCTCTGCTATATGTCTTCTTCCCACTAACAAACCACGCCACCAGTCGTAGACAACACCGGAGACTCACAAAAAGTCACAAAAAAGGAAACAGAAAATGGCTAGACAAGAAGCAGCTTTTGTTGGGTCCATTGATCAAGGCACAACAAGCACTAGATTCATCATCTATGACCGCCACGCCCGACCCATCGGCTCCCACCAGGTCGAGTTCACCCAGTTCTACCCTCATGCCGGGTATGTATATACCCTCTGATCAAAAGTTTTTTTTTTTCATCTGGGTCGTTGTGTTTTCTTCAAAGTTGTAATCTTTTAATGATTAAATTGTGGTCTTTTCATCTGGGTAGCTGTGTCCGTGTTTCCTTCAAAGTTGTAACTTTTAATGAATAAAGTTGTGATCTTTTAATGAATGTTGTGATCTTTATGGTCAGTTTGATTGTGAATTTGCTTTTGACTTGGATGGGTGGAGCATGATCCAATGGAGATACTGGAGAGTGTGAGGGTGTGTATAGCAAAGGCAGTGGATAAGGCTACAGCTGAAGGGCACAATGTGGATGACGCTCTGAAGGCTATTGGTTTGACCAATCAAAGGGAGACTGCTCTTCTTTGGGACAAAACTACTGGTCTTCCTCTCCATAATGCCATTGTTTGGATGGATGTCCGAACTAGCTCCATTTGCAGGTATAAAAAGAGTTTTCCATTCTCCTTTTCATTGCTTGTACTATTGAATGTGTTTGGAATGAATTTTGAGAATAGAGGTTGTGGGATTTGGATTTCAGATTTCAGTTAATGCTTGGCATATGAATTTTTTTTCCCTTTAATCTCTGTATTTTCCCTTTATTTTCTGGTTATGGATTGGAGATTCTTTTTTTTTTGAAATTTTGAATACGAGGTTCTGAATGACATCTTTTTTTTTAAAAAAAAAAAGAGGAATTGTATTGTCGCTTTTGTTAGTGATTGGAAAAAAAAAACATTTATTTTGGCGTTTGTTGGTGTTGATGTTTCAAGGAAGTTGGAAGACAAATTGCCAGGCGGAAGAACTCATTTTGTGGCGACATGTGGCCTTCCAATAAGCACTTACTTCAGTGCGACGAAAATACTCTGGTTGATGGAAAATGTGAACTCTGTTAAGGAGGCTATCAAAAAGGGGACTGCATTGTTTGGAACCATAGATTCTTGGTTAATCTGGAATTTAACTGGAGGAGTGAATGGTGGCTTACATCTCACAGATGTCTCTAATGCTTCTCGGACAATGCTAATGAATGTCAAAACTCTTAATTGGGATCAGAAAACACTGGATACACTCGGAATCCCTGCTGTCATACTCCCAAAAATTGTCAGCAACTCTGAGATTATCGGGAATGTGGCGAACGGCTGGCCAATTAAGGGTATACCAATTGCTGGATGCCTGGGAGATCAGCATGCTGCAATGGTTGGACAAGCTTGTCTAAAAGGTGAGGCTAAGAGCACGTATGGCACTGGTGCATTCATACTTCTGAACACAGGTGAGGAAGTAGTGCAGTCAAAGCATGGGCTTTTGACAACTCTGGCCTTCAAGCTTGGACCGAAAGTGCCACCAAATTATGCTCTCGAGGGTTCCATTGCTATTGCTGGAGCTGCAGTGCAGTGGCTCAGAGACAGTCTTGGAATAATTGGTAGCGCAAGTGAGATTGAGAAACTGGCACTGGAAGTTGAAACCACAGGTGGGGTGTATTTCGTGCCTGCTTTTAACGGGTTATTTGCACCCTGGTGGCGCGATGATGCTCGTGGAGTTTGTATTGGAATCACAAGGTTTACAAACAAGGCTCACATTGCTCGAGCCGTGCTAGAGAGCATGTGCTTTCAAGTCAAGGATGTTTTGGATTCAATGCACAAGGATACAGAGGAAAAGGGTAAGCAGGATAAAGAGAAGGATTTTCTCCTCAGAGTGGATGGTGGTGCCACAGTGAACAATCTTTTAATGCAGACTCAGGTTTGGCCTCTAACCACCTTTATGCCTAATGTATCAATTTCATTTATTTACTTCTATGTAGAATGCTTATATGTTTGCTTGTAATGGCAATTTACAGGCAGACTTGCTTGGAAGCCCGGTGTTGAGACCAAGTGATATAGAGACAACAGCACTTGGAGCAGCCTATGCTGCTGGTTTGGCCGTCGGAATTTGGACGGAAAAGGAGATATTTGATTCTGGAGAAAGGGCTAAAACAGCTACTACATTCAAGCCCAAATTGGCTG
>CAODLS012221718.1:0-14179 GCA_948243855.1 Flueggea neowawraea | reverse complement strand
TGGTTCCACATACTTGTATTTTATGCATTCTCCTATGATATTTGATGTAGCGTTCCTCTGATTGTCCATTCTAACTTCTAATGGACAAGTATGAATGTTGTTGAACCTCTTCACTGCAAACATGCTGGTTGGTTTTTGTCTCGCTGCTTTAAAGCTCCAGTTGCAAGTTTCGTCATAGCAACTCAATGTGTATTCTTTTTCACATGATTTTACCACTTTGTATTGGAACTTATGCTTGATAGCATAGTAACTGAGAGCTGATTTCAAAGTTTCGTTGTCTTTGTATATCTGCCCAACTTCAACTTCTTCCTGCAATGTGCTTGAAATGATTATTTTTTCTTGACTACTTTGTTTAGCTTCTTGCATATCATCTTCAAATTCGGCATCCACTATTTTCTTGCTCAATTTTTTTTGCATACTCAACTACGTCTGAAACTTTTTTTGTAGCCTCTGAAACTGTTGTTGTTTTTGACTGGTTTTCTGCCGTTGAACTTGATGATTCACATGCCAACTGTTGTAAACTCATTGCTATCAATGTAGATAGAGATTGAGGTTTAGGTATGAGTTCCATCTGTTTTTCTTTTGTATTAACACACATTGGATAATCTGTTACATCATTTGTGTTTTTCCTCATTTGAAAGTAGAATTGTAGGCTGTCATCATCTTCAATTTGCAACGGTTCGTGTGCATCTTTGAGCTGGTAGCTTACCTGAACTTTGATAGTTTCTTGGTTTACTTTTAGTATTTTTGTGAGGATGTCAACCAAGCCTTGATAGCTTGTCTTGTTGAATGAGTGCCCTTTTTCCTTGTATAGTTGCTCAATTTGAAATTCTGACCCCATTCTCCATTGAGATGTATAAGTATAGGTATATTTGTCATTGCAATGCTTTGGAAAAATAGAAGACATTTGTTGTAAAAGAATAACTAATATTTAAAAAAAATTAAAACCATTAATAAACTACTATCACAGAATAGGATTAAATAGAAGACAGTTGTTGTAAAAGAATGGATTAGATATGATTGTCTACAATAAATATATGCAAAAATTAATATTCTAATAACAGGATGCAACTAATTAAATTGGATGCACCTTTTTTTCAATCTTGGGTGAATGAAATCTCCAATATTGATTGGCAGGGAATGAAGCTTAAAGAAGTCCCAATATCAAGCTAAAAATGTGCATCATGGTGTGAAATTTATTGGGTTTGATTTTTGTATGCTTTATTTCGGTTTTGGTGTATATTTGGTTGTGGTTTTTTGGTCTGGAATTGTTGTGATTGTTGAGGAAGAGAAGAATAATGTTGGCGTTGTTTTTGAGGGAATCGGCATTGATTAATTAGATTTGTTTTTAGTGGCTTAAATGAAAAACCATACTTTGATTTAAAAAAAAAAAGAAACTAGGACAACAGCGACAAGGGGGTGTATAAAAATTTACTTTAGGAGTTCGTTGGGCGTGTAAGATTATAGGGACCTTATCGATGAAGGTAGGTTTGTAACGCCCTGGTAACAATTTTGTAATTCAAGAGATTATTTTTGTAATTTGCCCTAAGTTTTTTCCAGTATAGATCCATATAGAAATCAACTTTTTCCATACGGAATCCAAAAAATCTTTTTTTTTTTCATTTTTATTGAATGAAATCAGTTTTTCCCTATTTTTTTTACAATTCAGCCCCTATATTTTTTATTTTTTGTCTACCTATGCACATTCTTTTTTATTTAGTTTTATTTATTTTTCCAAATTTCTATTTTTATTGTTTTTTATATTTTCAACCTTAATAAAATAAAATAAAATTTTAAAATCATTAAATAAAAAAAACTTAAATAAACCTTTTTAAAATCTTTAAAAACTTTTCTAAAACTAAAAACCATAATAGAAAACTTAAAATCTCAATAAAATTTTAATAAAAATTTTTAGCAACTTTTAAGAGCTTTTAAAAATTAAAAACAATTTTAAATAAATTTTTTATAAACATTAAAAACAACTAAATAAACCCTAAATAAACCAAAAATAAACCTTTGGAAAGACTTTTAAAAAGTTTATGAAATTTAAAAAAAGGGATAAAAATAACCATAGTAGAAAACTTAAAATCTCAATGAACTTTAATAAACTTAAAAGCAACCTTAAATAAACCTTTTTAAAATACTTAAAAACTATTTCAAAACTAAAACCCATAATAGAAAACTTAAAATCTCAATAAACTTTAATAAGCTTAAAAATAACCTTAAATAAACCTCTTTAAAAGGTTTAAGAACTTTTAGAAACAAAAAAAACTTTAAATAAACCTCAAATAAACCTTTTTAAAAATTTTTAATTTTTTTTAAAATAAAAATAACCATATTCATACTTTTAATAAAGTTTTTAAAACCTTACATTTTTTTTCTAAAAACCAAAAACAACTTTAAATAAATCTAAAACAAATATTTTTAAAACATTTAATTAAAAAATTAAATTTTTAAAAGCCTTTAAAAAACTATAAAACAAAAAGGAAAACAATCAGTAAGGGATTAAATATAAAAAAGACTAAAGTGAAAAAATAATTTAAAAATCGCTAAAATGTGAAAATTAAGAAAATCTGCACTGACAAAACAAATTTGCACCGAAATAGTGATCAAAATAGACGAAGCCGAGAGAAGAGGTGTGAGACGAGAGACGAGAAAAGCGAGAGTTCGCCAAGGCTGAGGGACGTGAGCAGAAAGAAAAGAGATAGAAAGGAACTGAGACAGGAGAGAGAGAGAGAGAGAGGAACAGATCAGTTGAGAGCAAAAAAAAAAAAAAGAGACAGAGAGCAAGAGAGTCAAATGGACCAAGAGAGGATAAAGAAAGAAACTACAAAAAGAATGGAGATGGAAAGGAGATAAGTGAGAAAATGAATTATTACGGAGAGGGGAAGGGACATAATTAAAACAGCGTACTGAGATTGACAAAGTTACATATAAAAAATTATTTACAAAAATTAAAAATGCAAATTAAGTTTACAGTGTAATTAACCCTTATGTAAATGGGCCTGAAGATTAGCGACATAATTACAGTCTACCATATTAAACTTTCATAGTTTTTGAATGTAGTCCCATCATTATTTTATTTCTAAGAAAACGCAAAAACAAACTATAAAAATGCCATATTTTATGTTTCCTTTTATCTCTCTTCCTGTTCATTTCTTGTCATTCGCTTACCCTCTTTCTTCCGCTTTCTACTAATCTCCTTCCTATCTCCACCTCTCATCTCTTCCTCAGTTTGTCTATCCTTCTTCCTCTTTTCCTCTCTAATTTGATCGAAACTAGAGTTCGACGATGCCTTCTGTTGGAATTCGTGACTAATAATATGACATTCATTAGCATATATTACAGCGGAAATAACAAAAATTTTTAACCTAGAATCCCACCAAGAATTCATGCACATCAACATATACGATTAGGGTTAATAGTTCTAACTTAGATCCAAAACTCGAATCTTTGAGGTGGTCCTTTCAGTATTCAAGGCCGAATCTCCTTTCCTCATGTTGCCTTTGTGTGAACGTGTCTAAAGGTATCTACACGAACGAACTTAATTGAATCGGTTAAGTGTACTAACACTAAGAATCTCTATTCTAGCTCTTACAAATTTTTTTCTCTTATAAATGTGGCACAAAAATTCGGCCAAACCCCATCTCATGTACAAATTCGACCCTCTTTATATAGAAGCATAGAAAACACTTATTCTATGTGTGCTAGGACTTCTTTTACTTGTCCTACAAGAATATAAACTCCTTACTTGTCTTACAAGTATTAAAACTCCACTTAGTTGTCAGATAAGAGTAAGGACTCTTATAAAATAGGAATGTGCCGAATTTTACATGGGTTTTTTAATTTTATTGGATTTTTAATTACATGATACATTACCATTAAATAAACTACTCTAGTAACAACATATATGGGCCAAATTTTATGTCTCACATAAATATGCCAAAAACATGTTTAATAATTAATTTATATTAAAAGTCCATTACAATAACGGATAATGCCTTATATCAAATTTAAGACATAAACTTTGAATTATCAACGATTAATCAAATTAATCATCTTAATAATTCGATCGTTGCAAGAGAGAGTATTTGTGAACCAATTTAATTCGTTCTTGTGTGTGACCTAATAGGCCCACTCGATATTGACAATGGACCTTATCCCAAAACTTGGGCCCAATGTCCATAAGCGGTTGATGTATCGTAGGACCTACACATACAGACTAAAGGCAAATGTATCTATCGTCTATAGCTAGTGGATCTATGAGCGCCGAGTGTCGTATCCCATAGAGACTAAGAGCACTAGTAATCTCCGTTTCTCTATTATCTAGCCTACGAATTAAATGGGTTCGTATTTAAATGCGAAATAAAATATAGACACAACAACGCATTACAAGGCAACATGAAGAGAATAAAACTGAACAATCAAGATGAACGTAACATCTAGATGTTGAATCCCCCTAAGACTTACCTATGTGAAACCCGACTTCGTCACTAAGTCACTCGTTCATGCAATTGGACCATAAGAATTCCTAACATACGTCAACCTCTCTCTCGAGTTAGCTAACATTTAACGTCAAATTGATTAACCGGAATCTCTTCCTAATTAAAACTCCCATGTTGCATTAACAATGATTTATGAATTTCCATATTAAGTCTGACATTAATCCAGAAGATTTAGGTCGACCTATCTCTAGGTTTGACACGCAAAAAAAAAACTATAAAAATGCCATATTTTATGTTCCCTTTTCTCTCTGTTCCTGTTCATTTCTTGTCATTTGCTTACCACCTTTCTTCCGTTGTCTACTAATCCCCTTCCCCTCCTTCCTCTTTTTCTCTCTAATTTGATCGAAACTAGAGTTCGATGATGCCTTCTGTTGGAATTCGTGACTAATAATATGGCAGCGGACATAACAAAAATTTTTATCCTAGAATTCCACAAAGAATCCATGCACATCAAAATATACGATTAAGGTTAATGGTTCTACCTTAGATCCAAAACTCGAATGTTTGATCGAATGGAGTATTGTTTTTGCTTTTAGTATTCAAGGCCAAATCTTCTTTTCTCACGTTGCCTTTGCGCGAACGTGTCTAAAAGTATCCACACGAACGAACTTAATTGAATCAGTTAAGTGTACTAGCACTAAGAATCTCTATTCTAGCTCTTACAAATTTTTTCTCTTATAAATGTGGCACAAAAATTCGGCCAAGCCCCCATATCATGTACAAATTTGACCCTCTTTATATAGAAGCATAGAAAACCCTTATTCTATGTGTACTAGGACTTCTTTTACTTGCCCTACAAGAATATAAACTCCTTTACTTGTCTTACAAGTATTAGAACTCTGCTTACTTGTCACACAAGAATAAGGACTCCTATAAAATAGGAGTGTGCCGAATTTTAAATGGGTTTATTAATTCTATTGGGTTTTTAATTACATGATACATTAGCATTAAATAAACTACTCTAGTAACAACATATATGGGCCGCATTTTATGTCTCATATAAATATACCCAAAACATGTTTAATAATTAATTTATATTAAAAGCCAATTATATTAATGGATAATGTCTTACATCAAATTTAAGACAAACTTTGAATTATCAATGATTAATCAAATTAATCATCTTAATAATTTGATCGTTGCAAGAGAGAGTATTTCTAAACCAATTTAATTCGTTCTTGTGTGTGACCTAATATGTCCACTCGATATTGGCAATGTACCTTATCCTAAAACTTGGGCCCAATGTCCATAAGCGGTTGGTGTATCGTAGGACCTACACCTATAGACTAAAGGCAAATGTATCTATCGTCTATAGCTAGTGGTCCTATGAGCACCGAATGTCATATCCCACATAGACTAAGAGCGCTAGTAATCTCCCTTTCTCTATTATCTAGCCTACGAATTAAATGGGTTCGTATTTAAATGCGAAATAAAATATGGACACAACAACGCACTACAAGGCAACATGAAGAGAATAAAACTGAACAATCAAGATGAACGTAGCATCTAGATGTTGAATCCCCCTAAGACTTACCTATGTGAAACCCGACTTCGTCACTAGTCACTCGTTCATGCAATTGGACCGTAGGAATTCCTAACATACGTCAACCTCTCTCTCGAGTTAGCTAACACTTAACGTCAAATTGATTAACCAGAATCTCTTCCTAGTTAAAACCCCCACGTTGCATTAACAATGATTTATGAATTCTCATATTAAGTTTGACCTTAATCCAGAAGATTTAGGTCGACCTATCTCTAGGTTTGCGTGCAACTCCTCTCATCTATGAGCAATTCTAAACACAAGATAAATCTCTCAATTTTCACGCATGCAATCAATCATCGAATCAAAACACCAGTAGAATCAATTCAATAAGAACGATAAATATCATAGGCAAGTCTCAATTCATGAATCAAGCAACAAAATAACAAAATCCCAATCAAATAGTTCATCCTAGGATAAATGACATCTAAATGCAATAAGAATTTAGCTCATAGTTCTGGAAAGAGAAACAACAAAATCAAAATGAAATATAGAGAGAGAAGGAAAATCCATGATGAATCCTCCAATTCTTTGCGAAATCCCTTTAATCTCGATGCCAATTGAGTTCTCCTTGAAGCCCTAATGTTCTCTGACCCCAAAATTAATGTATTTTGTGTCTAAAGTCGGCTCCCCCCATTAGGTCTATTGAAACGCGCTTAAATAGGCCGAAAATAACAAATCTGGGGGAGATACGGAACAGCCCACGACCGTGTCCCATGGTTTCCATTAGTGTCTTGCATGATCCGTAGCTGGGCCATTACATGAACACGGGATTGTGTCCGTGTCCAGCACCCCTCTATCCGTGTCCACTCATTCTAGGCCGTGTCGCACAATTTAAGCATTCCAAGCTAGTACACGGTCTATGCCACGGTCGTGCCCATGTCCGTGGGCAAGTCCATAGCCGTGGACTTCATTTTCCTGTCCGTGTTTTCGTTTTACATGGCATCAATGCACGTTCAATCTTCCCACGGTCGTGCCTTGGCATTTGGTGACTGTGTCTCCATCTAAAAGCCTCAAATATCATATTTCAAGCTCCGTTTTGACTTGCTTTATTTCGATTCATGAAGACAGCATTAATTAACCTAAAAATACAAATTAGAACATAAAATTACCAAAAGTCATGATAAACACTTGATTCGTATTTAAAACAATATGAAATCAACACACAATATATGTATAAATAAGCATTTATCAGTGGTATCTAGTAATATATTATGACAACCCAAAATCAAGTGGAGTCGGTGATCTGAGTTAACCTTTCACGGTTTGATATTTTATCATTTTGTCTCACGATATCTATTTTAAGCATAAGACATAATCACATGTCAACTTTATATTGTTTAATGTGTTTCTTAATCCCAAGTAGATTGATATAACAAATGACATTGATAAACCCCTTTATCAATTCATTCAAGTATGCATACATTCCATCAATCCTACTCATCAAGTAGCCTAGAGATATCACTCTTCATAAGAGGAACAAATTCGTCATTCTCACTATCACTCCTCTATAAGATTCATGATATATCAATCATAGCCTTTATTGTTACCCTGTTACGGATAACATTTCACTAAGTTAAAACATGTGATTGCTCATGTAGGAGTCATAGTGAGTTTCAGTTATAGGACTCAAATATCACAAAAGCATGAAAGCTACTTGTGACATCAATCCATGAAGTACTTTCATAGCGGGCTAGTTCGATACATGTTCCCTAACAAATATCTATGTTCTAAGTGATATCTCACATCCATAATCAGTAAAATGTGATTATTTATTTAGCAACATACTAACATTAATTCGTTACCATTCCCATGATAACAATTAATTAGAGACATTTAGAATAATGTTCCTTTTAACCTTAGGGTTTTAATATCAAGTCATATTTGATGGCATAATGAAAAATAAACTATCATGGAAGGTTTTATCTTTATAAAACATATTATTCCGTAGACATGAAATGAAATGCCTCTTTATTAAATGATAAATGACAATGTACAACAATGATTGGACTAGGACATAATTCTAACAATCTCCCACTTGCACGAGTCTCAATCAGGAACGAACCTAATAACTAAAGACTTGATGTGTCTTTCAGGTTTTGGTTCTGGTAAAACCTTTGTCAAAGGATCTGTTACATTGTCATTGATGTCAACTTTGAATATCTTGACATCTCCTCTATCTACTATCTCTTGAATAAGGTGAAAATATCTAAGTATGTATTTGGTTCTTTGGTGAGATCTGTGCTCCTTGGCTTGAGCAATGACCCCATTCTTATCACGATACAAGTCTACTGGATTTGCAATGTTTTGGTAGCTATTAGGCCTTCCTAGGTACTAGCTAGCAGTTGGCCAACTCGACTCATTAAGTCAGCAAAGGTAGTTTTGTTAGGTTTTGCCCATGGTAAGAATGTTACTTGCCCATGGACAAGTGGCTTCAGGGGGAGACCCTCTGCGACCTAACACGAAGGGGACAATGAAATATTCACTGTTGAGGACCTAAAAAACTTAATAAAATACGGTCCCATTAACTTTTTACATGCAAACTAACCACATTTTCCTTATAGGGCTGGGTTTCAAATTTTTGACTCTTATGAGCCCACTTTTCAGGTGTAGAGTGCACGTATGTCATCGATGGTGCCACCATTGACAAAAATAAAAGATTAGAAACCGTTTGAATATCGATAAAAAATTATTTGGAAACTAGAATAACATCAAATTAATCTATTTGAAACCAGTCTAAATGTAAAACAAAAAGATTGGAAAACCAATTAGAAAACAAAAATGTACATTCATATATAGAAAATCAATGTGAATATTAAATAATATTCTTTCAAATGAAAACTTAGAAAAAAAAAGAACAAGCGAATACTAATTTTTTTTATAAAAGGCTGGAGGTTGAGTAATTAATAGTGCGCCATGACATCTCAACTAGGTTGACACCCTATTAATACGCATCACCTTCCCGAGCTCCAAATATTATTAAAGGAAAATGAAAAACCATACAAATAGTTCAAATATCAAAAAAGGAAGCTACATAAAACGATAGCACTCCTTAGAAGAAAAATCCTCATAGACTAGAGTATTACAAAAATCCGAAAAAATATTACCAATGAAAACTAGAATTGTTGGCGCCATATGTTGCAAGTGCATCGACCACCCTATTACATTCTCTATAAATATGTGATACCACAAATGTCATATGGGATAGGTGACATAAGAATTCGGCCCACTCTAAACAAGAACACCAAGGCACATCCATAGATCTTGTATTAAGAATATGAACGACAAATGTAGAGTCACTCTCCAGCCAAAAATTGTTCCAACCACATTCTAAGAGTTTTTTTTAATGGAAAACATGGCTGCTTCCAGTTTAGCAAAAAAAGCAAAGGACTCACCAGTGGCAAATGCGAATGCGCCCTTAGGAAGGCCTCGAGTGTTTAGGAACAACCCAACTTCCCCTGAAGGTCCCAGTGCACCAAAAGTAGAACCATCTGTGTTTACTTTGACCCAGTTGACAGGAGGAGGCTGCCACACCACAAGAATGACCTTGGGTGCCTTTCTAGAAATGTCAGCAATGCCTAAATTCCTAAATAACTGTAACTCATCCTGAGTAACATTCATATTACCCATCCTGAAAACATCAGCTTCCTTGATACACTTCCAAACTAAACACAACATATGAAAAATACTAACTGGTTGTTCATTGAAAATAGCATATTCATGCTTTACAAATAATCCAGAGAGCACTTACACAACAACATTCTGTTGGATCATAGATGATCAACATTAAGTTCCTTTTATGTTTTGGTGATGTACAAAAGGTTTTGATGATGAGCAAAACGTTGACTTGAAGAGAAACATGTTGGAAAGCTCGAAATCACAAAACAAGCTGTTGAAGTAGTCAATTTACATTACAGTGAGTATATCGTACGTCACAGTGGGACACAATGTACGTTATTGTATTCAACGTACATCAGGAAGATGTGAATTGCAAGCAGAGGCTGCTGGATGACATGGGAGAAAATATAATGTACGTTATCTAATGACAACATACGTTATCTGGAGGTATGACATGAAAAACGTACAGCTTGGACATGAAACATACATAATCTGGTATAGCAGCATGCTCAACGTACATCTTCTAATGGCAACATATGTTAGTTGGGTCACAAAAAGCTGCAGAAGCATTAAATGCACTCCAACGGCTATAATCTTCAAGGCAATGGTCATATGGCATGGGAATGCTATAAATATATCAAGAGAAGACTGAGAACGTATTGAACAACCTCAGAATTCATTGTGCCAAATTTCCTATCAATTCCATCCAAGAAAAACAACCAATAAAGCTAAAGATCAAATTTCGAGCATCAAACTCAAATATTCAATTCTAGTATAGAGCTTCATATGTTGTAAACATTTTGTATACACTTAGAGAGTGCGAGAAAGGTTTGTTGTAAGCCTATAGAAACACCATTGTAGAGGTTTGTTGTGAACCTAAGGAAAACAACATTGTGTAGGCCTTGGAGGTGTTGAGCCGGAATCAACCTCGTTGTCTTGGCTTTGTTGGATTGAGCCGAAATCAATCTTTGATATAGTGGAAATCCTAAAAGGTGAGACTTAGGTAGTGGACATTAATAAGGTTGGCTGAACCACTCTAAATTCTTGGTTTGATTTCTCTCCTCACTTCAACTCGCTTTTGCTCTCCAAACTCAACTAAGACATCCCCGGGAAAATTCTCCAACACATTCCACAGGGCCTTTAATTGTGAACTCATTCGAGAAGACATGGCTTCCAAGATTAGAGCCCGAATGTCCCCATCACACTGCACCCAGACCCCAAATAGAGACGAAATAGCCAAACAGAGTTGTTTACTTACCAGACAAGTGACTAACAAATGATTATTAGTTTCACAATCCTCTTTGCACATGGAGCACCGTGATGGAAAACTAAACCTTACACGAGAAAGTTTGTCATCCGTCGGTAGATATCCCAGAAAATTTTGCCATCCCATAGTAGACTAAGATGGAGGAATAAATTTCCTCGACAGGAATGTGTTTGCAGGGACAGGATTCCTAAAGCCACTAAGCCAAAGGTAAAAGTGCTTAACAATGAATTGGCCATTGGCTATGTACTGCCAGATGTAGACATCAGTTGTTTCCTTCAAAAATTGCACCTCTTCCACTGCTTGTTTTACGTCTGGCCCAAAAAATGTGGGAAGAGACCAGCGTCCCTAGAAAAGAAAATCCTAAACCTTGTCTGTCATAATCCTGAGCTGCTGATTAGAAAGAGCAAGACACTGAGCTATAGTTGGCTGCAACCATTGTCTCATCCAGAAATTCAGATGCGAAGTCTCAGTAATGAACCAATAAGAATGCTCCCTCAAAACCCTATAAACATGCCTCATAGATGACTAAACAGTAGAGCAGAAGTATGAAGTCCGTAGAACACCTGAAGGATACAAAAACCTAGTCACCATCAGCTAAAGAGCCGGCCAGGCCCGTGTCAGAAAAAAACTAGCCAATACCTTCTAGCATAGCAGTATTAAGTAGCCCAATATGTTTTAGGCCAATACCTCCTCCATTGTCGAAGCACAACAGAAGGACCATAGGACTTGTACAAGTTTGCACTGCATCATGGAATCCGTCCAAACAAAATTCCTAATATATCTATTAACCATATTGAGAAGTTGCTTAAGCCATCTATAGACTGAAAAAGAATGCAATAAAGAATTCTAGATGATCTGTCGAATGAGATGGAATCTTCTGAGTATGTGTTTGGATCGCTAGTGTGACCTGGGCTCCTTAGCCTGTGCAATGACCCCATTGTTGTCACAGAATAGCTCTATGGGATCTAGGATGCTTGGGATGACTCATAGTCCTAAAATAAATTTCCTAATCCAAAAAGCTTCCTTTGCAGCTTTCGAAGCTGTTATATACTCAGATTTTGTGGTATAATCGGCAACGGTGTTCTGTTTCGAGCTCTTACAGCTAACAACACCTACATTAAAAAAAACACATATTCAGATTGCAATCTTGAGTCGTCGTTATTGGTTTGGAAAGAAGCATCAATGTATCCACTTACACTTAGCTCTTCCTGACATCCATACACTAGAAACAATCCTTTAGTCCTTCTAAAGTACTTAAGGATTGCCTTCACAACAGACCAATGTTTTTCGCCTGGATCCTATTGGAACATACTTGTCACACTCAGTGCATGTGCAACATCCAGCCTAGTACTCAACATAGCGTACATGATAGATCTTATAGCCGAAGTATATGAGATTCTACTCATGTACTCCTTTTGTTCTCTAGAGGATGGACAATCCTTCTTACTGAGAACCACTCCTTATTGCAAAGGGATGAACCCTTTCTTGGAGTCAACCATACTGAATCTCTTCAGTACCTTATCTATGTACTTTTTTTGACTTAGTCCCAAGAGCCGATTTGATCTATCCATGTAGATCATTATACCCAGTATAGTTTCAGCTTCACCTAAGTCTTTCATTGAGAAACACTTTCCAAGCCATTACTTCACACTCTGCCATAACACGGGAAGACTATTGTGCTCCCACTAGCATTCTGGTTCACACAATGCTCATCTTCGTTCTTGAGGAAGCTAAACTCTTTTATTGCTTCATCAAAACAAAGATTCCAACTTCAGAAAGCTTGTTTCAATCCATAAATGGATTTTTGAAGCTTGCAAACCTTAGTAGGGTTCTCTAGATTGACAAATCCATCTGGCTATGTCATATAGACATCCTCGATGAGGTTTCTATTAAGGAAAGTTGTTTTAACATCCATTTTTCATATCTCATAATCCAAGTATGCAGCTATGGCAAGAAAAATCCTAATGGATTTGAGTATAACTACTGGCAAAAAGGTTTCATCATAGTCAATACCATGAACTTGCCTGAAACATTTAGCCACTAGTCTACCTTTGAAGATACCCCAGGCTTTCTCCTTGAAAATCCACTTGCACTCAATGACCTTAGTACCCTTAGGTGGATCAACAAAGTTCCAAACTTGGTTATCGTACATTGATTGCATTTCAGCTTCCATGGCTCCAAGCCATTGAGCTGATTGAGGACTCTGAATCGCCTCTTGGTAGGAAGTGGGCTCATCCTGGTCCACTAGAACTTTGCTATCATCATCAGTCATGAGAAAGCCATAACTTTCAGGTTCTTGATGAATCCTACAGGATCTTCTTGGTACTTGTGTAATAGGCTCTGGTTCCACAATCTCTTGTGATCCTGAGTCTATTTCCAAACTATCCACTATAGGAATTTGCGGTTCTACCTTATCTTGTACAACATCCAGCAGTACATTGCTCCCACTGTTTTTCTTGAGAATAAACTCCTTCTCTAGAAACACAACACCATGAGCAACAAATATTTTGTTCTTACCTGGGATGTAGAAGTAATATCCTTTAGTTTCCTTAGGATATCCCACAAACAAGCATTTATCGGTCTTTGAGGAAAGCTTATCAAATGCTAATTCTTAACATATGATTCGCATCCCCAAATCCTCAGAAAAGACATATTTGGCTTTCACCCGTCCATATCTCATATGGTGTCTTTTCTGTTGCTTTAGTTGGAGACCTGTTTAGTAGGAATGCAGCAATCTCAATGGCATAACCCCAAAACAAAACTGGGAGACCAGTTTGTCTCATCATTGATCGAACCATATCCAATAGAGTTCGATTTCTCCTTTCGGATACACCATTCCATTGTGGTGTTCCTGGAGGAATGAGCTGTGGAACTATTCCACACTCCTTTAGATAATTGCCAAACTCTAGGCTCAAGTATTTGCCACCTCGATCCGATCGAATGACCTTTATACTTTTAACTAATTGGTTTTCTACTTCATTTTTAAACTCTTTGAATTTTTCAAAGGTTTCAGATTTATGTCTCATCAGATAAACATAACCATATCGACTATGATCATTTATGAATGTGATGAAATAGCTATAACCACTTCTAGCATATGTACTTAGTGGTCCACATACATCAGAGTGTATTAGGTCCAATAAGACACTAGCCCTTTCACCCTTCTTGTTGAATGGGCCTTTTGTCATTTTACCTCGTAGGCAAGATTCACATGTGTCAAATGATTCCAAATCAAAAGACCCAAGAACT
>CAODLS012221629.1:0-15604 GCA_948243855.1 Flueggea neowawraea | reverse complement strand
CTAGCTAGGCGTAGATTTGAGTTCAATTGCATCAGAAAATTGTTGCGACTGTAGTTTAAATATTGACTTAACTAGTGCTCAGGTTTCTGTCACTAAATTTGATCAACTAATGCATATCTAGTGGCAATTCCATATTGGATACTTTGAGGGAAATAAGTTTTGGAACTATGAGAATTCCATGCTTTGGACGGACTTAGTGGCCTCATGCTATGCTACAATGCTTGTAGGCTTCCATCTACTATTATCTTCAATTCTTTCATTTTTTACAAGTGCTATGTGAAGAATAGGAATTTCAAGGAAAAATGCTCTGTAATGATGTAGTAGTAGGATATGAAACTGATCAGGTATAGGCCTTGCTATGGCATGATTTTCTTTACCTAAGTAACATTAGCAAGTAGGTGTTGTAATTCAGAGAATGCTTTATAAATTAGTTTTATTTTGCACTTCTATCTTGATTCTTATCCTCATTGTAACTGCTTTGGCATCCATGTTCTTTTAAGAAGTTTTATCTATTACTTGGTTTATAATTGTAGCTTGAAACTCTTCAGGGGTTATTTTTGTTCATGATCTCTCCCAGAGAAGGACCAAGACAAGCTTGCAGAAGTGGGCATCTGAGATTGCGGCAACTGGGACTTTTCAGCTCCTCTAGGTTCTGGAGGCCCTGGTGGTCTTCCTGTTCCTTACATTGTCATTGGCAATAAAGCCGATGTTGCTGCAAAAGAGGGCACAAAGGGAAGTAGTGGCAATCTTGTCGATGCAGCTTGACTGTGGGTTGAGAAGCAGGGTCTCCTTCCATCCAGTGAGGAACTTCCTTTGACCGAGAGTTTTCCTGGCAGTGGGAATTTTATTGCGGTTAGTGATTCGTTACATTATTTCATTTTACGATATATGTTAATCTTATTTTTTGTATTGTGGTTAGTTACCTTGAAGTTGTAATTTTGAAAATTTTATTGTTGTGATGTTTCTTTCTCCTCTTTTCTTTTTTGGCTTATGACCATTTCAATCTCAATGGCCTCTCATGATGAATATTCTATTTTTTTTTTTCATTGCTTCTCCATAGTTTCCTCATGGTTCCTCTTAACTTTGGCTGTTCTTATGTGTGATTAGGTTTTTACAGAACCATGTTTTTGTATAGAATTGGAAACTATTACTTGGTCAATATACTTTTGAGTAACACGGCCAAAATTTGAGTCTCCCTAAAATGAGTTTTACCAGGATTTCTTAACATTGGTTATCTGACAATTCGTTGCAAAATATGACTCTTCTCATGAATTCTTTGGTAAATTTGGACAGGCAGCTAAAGAAGCAAGATATGACAAGGAAGCTGTGATAAAATTTTTTCGAATGGTACATAAGCTTATGGCAAATACCATTATCTATTTTTGAAAAAAAATTATTTTACCTACTATCACAACGTCAAACATCCTGCAACTTTTCTGTTTGAATATTTCAGTTGATTAGGAGAAGATATTTTTCTGACGAGTTACCAACACCTAGTCCATGGACTTCAACTCCAGTCAAGAGATCTACTCAGCGCTTAGATGAAGATTCAAGTGAAGAGTTTCAGCTTTACAACAACACAGGGTATGTTTGCAAAGACCATTTGGCTGTTCTAAATTAAGCTTATTGTGTGGGGGGACACTTTTGCCACTGAATTATGAAAATGGCATTCGGTGGTGTAGATTTGAGATGTTTATCGTTTTTCTGGCACAAAATGGCTGGTTTAATCCACTTCTTCTTGTCATTCTAATGCTTTAACTTGTACTGTTGTCTCTTTTTGCCATAAACTTTATTTGATTGCAGTTTCTCTGGTGATCCCTACAAATACAACATGCTTCCTCCCATGCCCGCTCAACGCAATCTCATGCCACCTCCAACACTTTATCCTCAGCAGCCATTTTCGGTGACAGAAAATTACAGCTTTCCGAGATTTTCCTTGACTAATTCCCAAGAAGTAAGCGGCAGTGCCAGATCAAAGCGGATGGTTATTAATGTCTGACGACTTCTGCCCCCATTAATTTTGGCCCTGGGTACCATGCAGAATCTTATGAATTCTTTCCTTGATTGTCTTGTGAAATTGATACGTTGATTCTTTTCCATATACGAGCGCTCTTATTGTACGAGGTTTTGTTTCCAGTTTGGTTATAACTCACATGTATAATGATTGATTGTTGAAATAGATGCAAAAATTGTAGTGGAAATCTCCACCATTTGACATTGTTTGATCTTGTGTGGAAATATATGAAACAACATAACCTTCTGTTGTATTTGTCATGTCCTGGTTGCCCAAGTAAAATTTTTTGGCCTACTTATTGCAAACCTTTCCTCTGCACGTTGTCATTGCAGGGGCGGAGAGGAGTGAGAAGAGGCCGAGAAGGAGTTAGGGATAGAAACCGATGGGAAAAAGGAGAGAGAGAGAGACCGAGTTGGATTAGAGGAGAGAGACAGAGGGGAAGGAAAAGGAGAGAGATGCTAGAGGTGGTGGTTAGGGCAGCGGCGAGGTAAAATTAGGGTTTGGGGTGGGAGAGAGTGAGAGAGAGATAAATTAGAGAGGGAGAAATAATTAAATAAATAAAACGAAAAATGTAAATTTATATAGAATGGATGTGACATTTATAAAATTTAGTTTTAAACATGTGTCTTTCAAAAAACAAATATAAAAATTGTCATTTTTATATAATTGAAATATGTGTTAATATTTTTAAAAATAGTGAATAAAAAATTGACAGCGTGTAATTAGCACTATTTTTCTGACAAGTCAACCACTGGCTTTTAGCTATAATTGCCGCCATACATGCAACAAAATTCTTTTTTTTTTTTTATATGACGTCTTCCAATTTAACCTTTACAACAGTTCTTTCAAATCTCAAATAATTAAGTTAAGAGTGATACTTGATGTCAATAAAGACATTTTGTCTCTATAATTTATTTTTTAGAGATTATTTGATAAACTAATATGAATAATTCTATAAACTGATTTGAATTGAAACAATTATCTCAAATCAATCAAGACACATATATTTTCCCTTACTTGAATCAATCAAGATTTTCAATCAAGAACAACAGTAAAAATGGGTTGAAAATTTCATTAGTGATGTTGACAGATCGTTGGAAATGCATTGTTTTCTATCCTGGAATAACACTCTTTATTAGCCCGCGGACTTCTATCTTAGTGTACTGGAAAAGTATCAAATTGTAAATTAGTGAGAGAAAATAAGATAAGACTTCCCAAAAATGACTCCGTTAATTACTTGGAAGTTGGAAATGCAATAAAAAACATATACTTTTGCACTAATGTCGTCATTGTATATGTTCTGGATCAGGCCCATCTCTTGGTAAGCCTGACTTTAATTCCTTGTTTCATGTGAAGAATAATTGACAGACAAGGACTTACAGTTTGCCTATTTAAGACCTCAACATCATAATTATGGAGAATGGCCGATGCAACTGCCTCCATCTGTGTGAAAGCAACTTCCTTTCCTAGGCAAGTTCTTGGTCCTGCATTGAAAGCTAAGAACTTGTATGATGGTTCATGCTTGATCCTTCCTTTCTCTGTAATCCATCTTTCTGGCTTAAATTCCAGGCAGTCTTTTCCCCAAATTGAACTCATCCTTCCCATTGCATACATAGGAATCAATATCTTCATCTTTGGACTCACTTTGTGGCCACTTGGAAGTGTGTCTGGTCTCAATGGTGACTTGTGTTGGAATGGAACTGGTGGGTGTAGCCTTAGTGTCTCACACAATGCTCCATGGAGATAAACCAGCTCTTTTATCTTCTCTGGTTCAAAAAGTTTCCAACTTTCAGCTTCTTTTTGTGGCAGTATTGCTTTTAATTCTTCTCTAATCTTGATTTCTGCTTCTGGGTTCTTTGATAGAAGATAGAAAAACCAAGAAAGTGCTGAACTTGTTGTGTCCGTACCGGCTAACATGAAGTTTATGATGGTGTCTCTTAAGGACTTGTCATCACATAATGAACTATTATCTCCTTTTATGTATGCTGTTAACAAGTCAAGACTGTGTTCATCGTCTTGGAAACTTTTTGTCTTTTTGATCAGGAAAGATTCTTTCTTTGCTGATATGATTTCAGCTGTCATGTGATCAAGAGTTTCCCAGGCTTTACTTAATTTCTTCTCTTGTCCGATACCGAGTCGCCTTTGCAGCTTCCAGACACTCGCTGGCACAACATGCCTGAAAAATATAGTTTCCTCTGCAGTGTCTATGGCTTTGGAGAAACCAACTTCCGGAAATTCAACCGAGAGGCAACCCGGATCGGAGCCGGTAACAAGCGTAAATGTTGCATCAAACGCGAATCTTTGAAACAAATCTTGGAAATCTACAACTAGGCCATGATTACATACATGTTCAAGGGCTGGAATTAGGCCTTTCTCCACCTTGTCCTTGGCAGTCTTGACCAATAACTTGTGAAATTCTTGATGACTCATAAATGCTTGAGCAACTCTCCTCTTGTTCTTCCACAATTCCTTGTCCGAATTGAATATTCCATCGCCTAAGATGTCAAAAATCTCCTTGAACTCGGATCCTTTCGGGTAGTTGGAGAAGTTTGAGCTCATGATGTAGTGAATGTTGGTAGGATCAACAGTTAACAACATATCCATGTTGCGAAACCAAGGACCTATGAATAGAAAGGTATTGAAATGGCATTTCTCCAAGAGTTCAGTGCACCAGTCATGGGTCCGGTGGACTTGGAGGAGAAGCTCTGGAAGCATTCCAACGAGTGGCCAGTTCTTAGGCAAGCCATTATTGTTTCTCAAGCGAAACAGGATTAGAAAGGAAACGAATGACAAAAAGATTTCAAGAAGGCCTATGAAAGCCATTAGAGTTTCAGTATGTCTTCGATAGTTTCTGAGGTTGTGTTATATATCACAGACACACAATAATTGATTTTTTTTTTCATTGAAAGAATGACTGATGTGTAACTTTTTTTTTAATATTTGGCTTAATTTGCCTATAAAAAAATATTTTTAAAAGAATAATTATCACTTGCATATAAATTAATAAAACCAATTCAATTTAAATAATATAAAAAACTTGACACTTTCGATACCTAACAGTTGTTGTTTGCACTTATCAAAATAGTAAGGGAAATTAACTCTCTCAAATCTCAATCGAATATCCCTTTCAAACACAAAAAAAAATATCTATTCCTTTATTGTATGTACAGTCAAAAAAAGAGGTTTTTGCTTTCAGGGAGAGAGTTTCGTTGATGATTTTACTGTGCATTTTAACAACCTTTGAAACTAAAAAGAAGGAAATGAAAATTATTTCATTCACACATTCAATCATATCCTTATCTGCCAGTTCAAACAATTTCAATCAACATCCCAAACACAAAATTATCTTCAATATCAATCATCATTGAAATACAAAACCATTTCTCTCTCAAATTTGTCTCCGCCACCACATCTAGAAATACAAACACAAAACTAAAAGGTTCATTGGCTAGTAAACTCAAATCGTCTCAAACACTAAGGCGTTAGAAAATTCGATTCTTGACAACGTATGTACATATAAGGTTGAGGTTCGGTTTTAACATTAACATTTTACTGAATGAACGGTTTTGAGCCTTTCGTTTTTTTAGGTCGATTTAGGACATAATGTTTAATAAGTACAATTTTAGGCCTCTATCTAGTGATTTTTAGAACATCTATATTAAGGGATCAATGAAGGGTCTATTAGTTTCTTAATGCATTAATTAATCGCTTGACTGAGTCTCCTTTGCTTTTTACTAGATAGAGGCCTAAAACTGTACTTAATAAATCGGTTGTACAAATTTGGTGGAGAAAAAAAAGGATATGATGTCATGGGCAAAAAGGGCATTAAAGAAACTATACCATCATATCCAAAAAGGGAAAAAAGGATATGGAGTCTTCCAAAATTTTGCCATCATATCTTTTTTTCCCTCCATCAAATTTGTACAATCAAAATTCTAAAAAATTACATACTCTTACTTCCACCAAAATTTTCAACTAATCTACCATTGGATATGGCATCTCGTACTTCAGGCACATTGAATCCATGTTCATTGTCTGATTCTCAAACCCCCTCAATATTGGTTCAACCACGAATTGATAATGTTAATCTGAATGAACTGCACAATGTAGATGGGGCGAGAAGCGTCAATCGTGGACACCAGAAGACGACCGAATGCTCGTGAAAGCCTGGAGTACTATTTAAAGCAATTGTGTTGTCGAAAACACGCAAAAGGAATCAACATTTTGGAGAAGGATTTGAGATTATTTCAACATGCATAAATTTTTTTGTCCTAAAAGAACATGTGCAAGCGTCAAGCAACATTGGTATTAGATGCTTTCATAGGTTAAAGAATTTAACCAATTTTACAACCGATTGTTGGGTGGGCATCAAATTGGTTGGAGTGACGACCAAATAAAACAACATGCTTGTGAACTGTATTATCAAACTCGAAGAAAACATTTCATGCACTAGCATGTTTGGGTAATGTTCAAAGGTGATCCGAAGTGGCAACCGGTTTTACCAATTTCTAGGTCATCGAAAAAGAAAAAAAGGATGAAAGTGGTGAGTATATAAGTTCTTCCAATGCTGATGAATGTGTTGGAGTTGAGCAAGACGAAGTCGAAGTGCGTTCAATCGGCCAATAAGTAGCGAAGGAAAAGGCCAAGTCGAGGAGGAAGGGGAAAGCAAAGGACAGTGGAGAAAGCGTCGCTCGTATTTCCAACCCAATGTTGGCCAAAATTAATGAAAAGTTTGAAGTCAAAATACAAGCCGTTCAACAATTTAAGTAGCTCATCGAATTTAATTTATTGCCGAGAGATACTTCAACCATGACTCTTGGACAACTTGAAATGCAAAAACAAATTTGTGAAATTATAAAAAGAAAATTGCCTAAATTAATGTAGGTGTTGTATTTTATTTTTAATCTAGGATATTACTACAATTAATGTATCTTAGGATTTTATATCGTAAAGGAGAGTTCAATATTTGTTTAAATATTGGTGGATTTTTCACAAATTAAATTAGGTATTAAAGGAAGAATGAGTTGGGCCTAATTGATATGTCAATGTAAATGATTGAGAGACACTGCAGTGGTACATTGCGGGGTGCGGATAACACATATAGAGAAATGAAATTGCAGTGGTACCCGATCTGTACGCATGCGGAGATAGTAAAATGGTCAGGATCATGTGATATTCAAAAGACAAGACCCTTTTATCAATGACCTAACCACCACTAAATTGGTTTGTGGTTTTCGTGAGCCTAGGGCAAATGAGAGGCCATTCTCATGTTGAAAAAGACTGGACCCTAGCTCCATGTTGGTGAGACCCACACCACCACACCATCTCTTCTTTGGCTCACCATTGCAAGCACGTTTTTTTATCTTCAAAAGGCAAGACCCTTTTATCAATGACCTAACCACCACTAAATTGGTTTGTGGTTTTCGTGAGCCTAGGGCAAACGAGAGGCCATTCTCATGTTGAAAAAAACTTAACCCTTGCTCCATGTTGGTGAGACCCACACCACCACACCATCTCTTCTTTGGCTCACCATAGCAAGCACGTTTTTTTTTTTAATCTTGAGGACTTGAATGGTTTTCACATCCAATTAGGCTTCTTATTTCCTTCTCCTTTTTTTGTGTCGGGAAAAAATAAGAATGATACATTGCTGTGGTCCATGGTAGATATATCACTTTCATTTTGTGTGTTGGGTCCATACCCTAGTTAAAGAGCTCTAATAAAGGACATGAGTCACATGAAAGGTTTTGTATTTTTTTGCTATTTTCACCATCTATGAAAATGAACTTGCCTTTGCATTTTTTCGTTAACCACTATTGGTTCATGTTTGTAACTTTTTGTGTGATATGATATTGAAATTAAAATTAACTTCACCCTAAAAGCATTTCGTAAGGAAAGATTTGTCTCTAATTAAGTTATAAATCTATGAGACCATTTCAATCTAAGCAATGTGAGATTCCTGATATAGATCTTAAATTTCAATGAACACACCTAAACATGGAGTTAGGTTAAGTGGTTTGCATATATGGCCAATACAATAATTAATTTATAGGATTTGTTGAATATAATGCATATCTCCTGTTGGAATTAGTAATTAAAATATGACATTCATACAAGAGTAACGCAACGGAAATAATAAAAATTTTAATCCCAGAATTCCATCAGGAATCCATGCACATCGACATAAGCGATTAGGGTTTGCGAATTTTACCTTAAAATTGCTTTAATGGTTCGGCCGAATGGCAATGTTGGTATAACTTTTAGTACAAACTTGAAACCCTTTTTTCCCACGTTGCCTTAGCGCGAACATGACCAATGATATTCACATAAACGAATTTGGTTGAATCGGTTTAGTGTACTAGCATTGAGAATCACTATTCTAGCTCTCACAAAATTTTCTCTCTTTTGGTGTGTCAAAATTCAGCCAAGGCTTGAAGAATATCTATCCAAATTTGTCCAAGCCTCCATACACATATATATAGATGTGTAGAAACCCTAGTTTACATGTACTAGACTTCTACTTACTTGTCCTACAAGTATATAAACTCATTACTTGTTCTAAAAGTATTAGCACTCTATTACTTGTCCTATAAGTATTAAAACTCCTAAAAATAGGTGTTGTAGTCATATTCTACTACTTGTCACATAAGTATAAGGACTCCTAAAAAAAAGGAGTTGTAGTCTTTATGCATTAGGTCAAGAGAAGACTAGTCAAACTAGGACTCTTAATTACTTAATAAGAATAGACTACAACCCTAATAAAGATATGTGTGTGCCGAATTTTCTCCTCTACTTTAGTGTTTATTGGACTTTTATTTATATGATACATTATCGGGAAAATCACATTTTTATTAGAAAATAAAATTATGTTTTTGACAAATGCCATCTAAGATTCAAATTTTGAAAAATAATAGAAAAAATAAACTGAATTTGACAAATGCCATATTTGCGAGAAATCATTATATTTTCGCAAAAAATTGATTTTTCGTAAAAAATGAATTTTAGCACAAAAACACCTACTTTTTCATGAAGTTTTCGGGAGGTCTTCGGGAGGTCTTCAAAGGTCTTCAAAATAGAGTTTTCAATTTTTTTATAATAAATTTTATTTAATCTAAGGTTTTTTTCTAGAGGTTTCCAAAAAACAGTTAACAATTTTTTATAAAAAATTGATTTAATCATATTTCAGTTTGCACAATATTTACAAATTTTAATTTAATTTAGTGGTAATTAATTTGCCATACAAAAATATATAAAAGTTTTCAAAATTTTATAATGGTCTTCAAAGGTCTTCGGAGGTCTTCAAAAGGTATTCGAATGTCTTCAAAGATTTTGAAGGTCTTCGGGGGTCTTCAAAAGGTCTTCAGAGGTCTTTAGAAGGTCTTCGGAGGTCTTCAGAAGGTCTTCAAATGTGGTCTTCGAAGATCTTCAGAGGTCTTCAAAAGGTCTCTGAAAGGTCTTCAGAGATCTTCAAAAAGTGTATGCATCATCATTTTTAGATTTTTGCCGCCACCAACACGAGACCGATCTCTTTCACCATCAACACTACAAAAACAAGCAACAATAAATTGAAAAACCCTAACCGCTGTCGCCACAGCCACATCTAAGCTCTACAAAATCAATCTGCATAAAATAAATTTGAAAATCATACACAAAATCATTCAAAGCAAATATCTTCAATTTCAAACAATAAAAAAAAAACAAATTACATATATCAACTTTTAATTTTAACCAACAATTTCTGAAAGTATATATTTTTTTATACAACATTTTTTTCTTTTTTTCTTCATAAAATCAGATTGCTAACACCTCCGTTCACATTATACAATTCCCTAGCTTCGGTTACTGATTTTTCTGGTTCTAATTTAGCAACAACTGAGATGCCCTTGCAATCACTAATAACTTAGGAGACTTGAACAAAAACTCAGTTTTGATGTGTCGTTAACTGGTTTCATCGAAGTTTCCAGACCTCAGTTCGACTTACTGATTTTGCCACCACCATGCTACCTCGATCCCGATCGATCGAAACCAGAGCAATGCAGCAGAGAGGATTCATTTTCTTCAGCTAATGAAGCATCAATCAGTGAGAAACAATCTGATAGGTTTTGTTTGCGCTGCCACAGTCGTCTCGTCACTTTTTGCAACCTCCTTTCTCTATTCAGATGCCGCTGAAACGAAAGGCCATTTTGTGTCACAAAGGTAGATGACAACAACGCAAACATGTTTTAGATGACAACACAAATCAGATCGGTTTAGACGAAGCTATCAATGATGACATCGCGATTCAGATGGGGTTCCAGATGGTGGAGTTGATCTAGAATGAGATCATGAAGATGTTGTGAAAAGAGAGATGGAAAAGTGAAGATGATGAGAGGCATAAGGTTGGACGAGCGAGGAGAGAGAAAATAAGTAGCGGCTAGGGTTATTGGTGGCAGTGGAGAAGTCGGTGAAGGGGAGAGGGAGGCAGAAAAGAGACAGACATTCGTGAGGGTGAAGGGGGAGGGGGAGAGAGAGAGAGGAGAAATTGAGAGACACGATATTTTGACAAATTTTCATTTATAATTACAACTAATGTGGCGTTTTTCAACATTAGAATTTAAAAAATGATTTATGAAAAACTTAGATTTATAAATATGTCATTCAAATAATTATCAATTATGAATGGCTTTTGTCAAAATCTAAATTTTAATTTAGACACTCAGCAGAATTAACTCTACATTATCATCAAATAAATTACTCCATTATTATTACACATGGGCCGAATATTATGTCTTACATAACATAATGCCCAAGTCTTAATAATAAGTCATATATATATATATATATATATATTAAAGGCCCACTACATTAATGAATAATATCTCATTTATTATTATATTTCTTGAATTATTTATGATCAATCAAATTAATCATCTCAATAATTTGATTACTACAAGAGAGAATATTTATGAATCATTCAATTCGTTCTTGTGTGTGACCCAATAGGCCCACTCAAAAATGACAATGAGCATTGTCCCAAAACTTGGACCCAAAGTCCATAAGCGGTATCTAGTAATACATTAGGGCAACCCATAATTGAGTGTATGTCGGTGATCCGAGTTTAACCTTTCACAGTTTGATATTTTGTCTTTTTGTCTCACGATATCTAGATTAAACATAAGGCATGGTTACCTGTCAACCTTGTATTGCTCAATGTGTTTCTTGATCCCAAGTAGATTGATATACAAATGACATTGATAAACCCTTTCATCAATTCATTTAAGTATGTATACATTCCATCAATCCTACTCATCAAGTGGCCTAAAGATATCACTCTTCATAACAGAAACTAATTTTTCACTCTAACTATCACTCCTCTATAAGATTCATGACATATCCAATCATGACCTTTATTGTCACCCTGTTACAGATGACGTTTGACCAAGTCAAAATATGTGATTACTCAAGTATGAGTCGATAGTGAGTTTCAGTCAGAGGACTCAAATATCACCACTACATGAAAGCTACTTGTGACATTGATCCATGAAGTACTTTCATGGTGAGCCAGTCTAATAGACGTTCCCTAACATGTATTTATGTTCTAAGTGATATCTCATATTCATAATCAGTAAAACGTGATTATCCACTTAGCAACATAATAACCTTAGTTCATTATCATTCCCATTATAACAATTGATTATGAATATTTAGAATAGTATTCCTTTTATTTTAAGGTTTTACTATCAAGTCAAACTTGATGACATAAGGAAGAATAATCTATTCATGGAGTTTTTATCTTCATAAAACATATAATATTTCATAGATATGAAATGAAATGCCTCTTTATTAAATGACAAATAGAATGACAATGTATATTAATGATTGGAGTAGGGCACAAAACTAACAATCTCCCACTTGCACTAGTCCCAATCAGGAACGAACCTAATACCTAAAGACCTAATGTGTCTTTCATATTTCAGTTCTGGGAGAGCATTTGTTAAGGATCCACTACATTGTCATTGGTTTCAACTCTGCGTATCTTGACATCTCCTCTTTCGACTATCTCTCGAATGAGGTGAAATTGCCTAAGTATGTGTTTGGTTCTTTGATGTGATCTGCGCTCTTTAGCTTGAGCAATGACCCCATTGTTATCATAATATAAGTCTACTGCGTTTGCAAAGCTTGGGACGACATCCAAACCAATTATGAACTTCTTGAGCGAATCAGCTTCCTTTGCTGCGTCTAGCGCAACTATTTACTCAGACTCTAGAGTAGATAGACGCGATAAACAACTTCCTAATCATTCCTCCATAGATCAATAAAACATCTTTAGTTCTTCTTAAGTACTTGACGATATTCTTGATTGCATCCAGTGACTTTCACATGGATCGGAGTGAAATCTACTAGTCATGATTAAAGCAAAAGAAACATCAGGGATTGTACAAAGCATGACATACATGATGTATCCATTAGGAGAAGCATATGGAATCCTACTCATGTAATCTTTGGCTTACCTTGTTGTCGCGACCCAAAATCGGGCCGAGATCGGTGTACAAGGCTAACCGTAGGTGGAAGCCCGACTCATCTCGTGCAAACCTCCATGTATCATAACATACTACCCAAAACGTTTAGTTATTATTTAACAAATATATATACAAAAAATATATCATACGTATAAAATATCAAATGTCAAACTACAAATAGCAAACCCATAACCCTACAGCATCCCTGTGTGGAACTCTAACAATACAAAAGAAGAGCCCGGAAAAAAGGACATTGCTAACCAAGAGATACCTCACTGGCAGTCAGGATGCGAAAAGGTTGCCGAACCCAAAATTCGTGAACCTGAGATATGAAAATCAACATAGACAAAGAAATAAAGGGGGTCAGGGCTCAGTGAGGAATAGCACTCCAGACCGCCTCATACGTGCCTCAAAAGACTATTTTGAAAACAGTTCAAAACTACCACATGCATTATAGGTAGACAAATACACACACACACACACACACACTAATACATAGTAGCATTCAAAAAGAATTTTCAAAAACGTTCGCATACAAAGCAAACAACATGCACGAAAAATATATTGAATACATTTTCATAGTCAAAACATATATCGTAACTATGAGAACATATCAATATGTGCATACATACTAAAACATGCGTGATGTGGACTCCGCCACCAATCACTAATCATATCATGTGTTGGATTAGAACACATGGCTACCAGCATCTCTGATAGCTGGAATTTCTCAATGCATTGGTATACCAATTGCTACTACAATCCGTAGCATGGGTGCCCCATATTAGAAAACTAAAATCATGTTATACTATTAGATGGTATAAATAAAATCAAGCGATTAATATCAAATTTGTAAAACGATATATAATACATGTATATCAAACTTCAAAACGTAATACTTTTTAATAAACACAATTCGTAAAACGATATATATTACATATATATCAAGCTTGAAAACGTATTACTATTTAATAAACACATAACCGATTTATTAATTAGTCAATCCTTAGATTATTCAAATTTCATTCATATGTCCAGCACAACAAAAATGTAATAGAAGTTTTGAGACATAGCCTATGTGTCTGAAACTACTATCCACTCACCTGAAAATCTAAGCGCACACGTCAGTCAAGCCCACTCGTCGGTGGATGGTCTCATTGACAGGAACACGAAGCTGAACAACTACATATATACAGATTAACATATAATCAATGACAAGTCGAAAATGTGGTACTGTGGTTGTACCAAATGCCATGCAATGCAAATGCATACTCGGACTCTCACAAGATCACCAAAAATATATTTCAAATGATATTCTATCATTCTTAATTCAAAATTCAAATTCTACGTAAAATTACAGTTTGGTCTCTGACTAATGTAAAATTATGTTTAGTCCCCGAGACTTGGAAAATTATAACTTAGTCCCTAAAATATTTAGGATTTATTATTTGTTCCTTAAAGTATTTAAAATTTATTTTTAAATCCTCAACTTTGCTAAAATTACAATTTTAGCCTAAACTTTCTTAAAATTACAAAAATGGACTTTTTTTCAAAATTTCAAAGTTGACCCAACTTGTAAAATATCAAGTTCAGTCCCTACATAAAATCCCAAAATTTGGAAAATATCAATTTTGGTCCTATTCACTCAAAACTACACCAAATGATCCCTCATGACTAAACCCAAATTTTCCTCCATTTTCCCTCCAATCAAAACATCATATATATGTCTCCCAACAACCTAGAACACGAAAATCACCTCCCATCATTTCCAGAAATTCACAACAGCCATGACAGTCCCATTTCATTTGATTTTTCACCAAAAACATTAACATATATCAACCCCAATCCATTCTCATGTTTCCTACCCATTAGTTCATCAAAATCTAACCAAGAGAGACTCAAAACACGTCCAAAATCTTAGCCAAACGAAAATCACATCCATGAAACAAAACCAAATGAAATAGGAGCCATATTTGAAAAATGAAGAAAGGCATAAACTGAGGAGAGAGATGTTTTCTCACCTTGTTTGAATGAGGAAGACGAATGAGCTGGAGAAAAAATTGAAGAGAGAACTCAAGAAGAGATGCAGGACATCAGAATGAAGAAAAAACGAAGAAAAAGAATAAGTATGGGTTGAGAAAAATTCGTGCAAAGTATGGAAGAAATCAGAGTTGGTGAGAGGGGATGGGTTCTGTTGACTTTTGTGGCACAATGGAAAACGACACTGTTTCAAGTGGGTTTCTGTTGTGCTTGATGCGGACGACATGCGGAGCTCGCGAATGACCGCTGCCCCTTGTCCAGAAGACGCGTCGTTCGCTCCGGTTTCCTCTCCTCCCACAGATGCAGACGACCTCGAAACGGTGCAGACGACGACCTCGAAACGGTGCAGACGACGACCTTCTTCCATGCCAAACAACAAGTCACCTTTTCAAAGCACAGGAACGACTAGTCGCCCACCATTCTTTTCATTCCGATTTTAATTTTGATTTTTAACCAATTTCCACTTAATTAATTACTCTAATCACTTCAATAATTTTGTTAATTACCCAATTAATATTTAAAACATAATTTTTAATTTTTCAATATTAAAAATTATTTTCTAAATTAATTTAAAATTAATCAAAATTACGGGGTATTACACTTGTTGTAGTGCAACCTGCTTTGTTTAATGATTTTTCAAGAACCGTGTGAATCATTCCTTTCTTGGAATCCAGTATGCTGAACCTTTTTAACACTTTATTAATGTACACACTTTGACTTAGTCCAATTAGCCTATTTGATCTATCTCTATAGATTTGTATTCCCATGATACGTGATACTTCACCTAAGTCTTTCATTACGAAACACTTTTCTAACCAAGTCTTGACACTCTGTAAGGTAGGAATGTTGTTTCTAATGATCAAGATTTCATCAACATACAATACTAAGAACATTACTGCACTCCCACTAACCTTATTGTAATACCCCGGATAATTTTTATAATTATTTTGGGATAATTATATTTGGAGTAATTATTTTGAATAATTATTGGTGGATAATTAGTTTTGGGAATAATTATTTTTGGATAATTATTTTTAATAAATTTGGGTAAAAA
>CAODLS012221128.1:0-16561 GCA_948243855.1 Flueggea neowawraea | reverse complement strand
AGGAAAAATGTCAATCTTCCTGGTGTGGTTGTTGACCTTCCTACATTGACAGAGAAGGATAAGGAAGACATCTTGGGTTGGGGTGTTCCAAACAAGATTGATATGATAGCTCTTTCATTTGTGCGCAAGGGGTCAGACCTTGTTAATGTACGCAAGGTCCTTGGGCCTCATGCCAAGCATATACAACTGATGTCTAAGGTACGATGCTTCTTTTCTGCGTTTGTTTGTCCCCATGCTCATTAGTTGGTTTGCATTCATCATGCATTTGAAAGGCTGCTTGCATGATTGTTGGGCATTAGGTGTACTGATCTTAGATGGTCTTGGTTGGTTGTTAAGTCATTAGGGTTATAAGGCTATCAGTTTTGTAACTTTTTGTTAAATGAGAACAATTTCCTTATTAATTTTTGTAGGTTGAGAACCAGGAGGGAGTTATTAATTTTGATGACATCTTGCGCGAGACTGACTCGTTCATGGTTGCCCGTGGAGATCTCGGAATGGAGATTCCAGTTGAAAAGATTTTTCTGGCTCAGAAGATGATGATCTACAAATGCAATATTGTTGGCAAACCTGTTGTTACAGCCACTCAGATGCTTGAGTCCATGATTAAGTCTCCCCGACCAACTCGCGCTGAAGCAACTGATGTTGCTAACGCTGTCCTTGATGGTACTGACTGTGTTATGCTCAGTGGTGAGAGTGCTGCTGGGGCCTATCCAGAGCTTGCTGTGAAGACCATGCGTCGAATTTGTATTGAAGCAGAATCCTCCCTTGATTACGGGGCTATCTTCAAGGAGATGATCAGGTCAACTCCACTTCCTATGAGCCCATTGGAGAGTCTTGCATCTTCAGCCGTACGGACTGCAAATAAGGCTAGAGCAAAACTCATTGTGGTGCTGACCCGGGGTGGGACGACAGCCAAGTTGGTAGCCAAGTACAGACCAGCCGTTCCCATCCTTTCGGTTGTTGTCCCAGTCTTGACAACTGATTCATTTGATTGGACAGTCAGTGATGAGACTCCTGCAAGGCATAGTCTGATATATAGAGGTTTGATTCCAATCCTGGCGGAAGGATCGGCCAAGGCCACTGATGCAGAATCTACTGAAGTGATTCTGGAAGCTGCTCTGAAGTCGGCGACAAAGAAGGGATTGTGCAAGCCTGGCGATGCTGTTGTGGCACTTCACCGAATTGGAGCTGCCTCTGTTATTAAGATATGCTTAGTGAAATGATATGCATTATGCAAAAGAATGCCTCTACTGGCTAGGAGTAGCAGTAGCACGGAGACCAGATGTTTTTCTCATCCAGAACATTTTTGTGCCCATAATTCTGAATTAGTATTATTGCAAGATCTTTGTTATGCCTATATTTGTTGCTCCATCTGGTTAGTACTTGAATATTTTAATCCCGTTCTAGTTAGTACTGTTGATATATTTAGCGGGAAGAGAAGCCGTTTCTGGCGTTGCATAATATAGACTGAGCTAGTCCTCTGAACATTCCATGGCTGTAAAGAGTCTGGCTGTAAAGACCAGAAGCCAGACTCTTTGTAACATTGGTCATGTTCAGCACATAACATTCCCTAGCAGTTATGAGACTAGACTCAACTATGGTTCTTCGTTACATTTTACAGTGGACGAGACCTGTATAAAATAATTAGATCTCGTCGGGTTAACTACAACTAATCATCTCCTCCTCTTTTTTCTTTGGAAAAAAAAAGGTGGAGCGATGGGCCAACAACTGGAATAGGATTGATGGGAGGTAAGATATTGAAAAAAGAATGGGCATATTCCGGTTGGACCAGAGGTAGGCAATGCAGACAAGAAGAGAGATTAAGATTACTGAAAAAGATTGAACTGATTGCAGAGGGAAATCTCCAGAAGTCTTCTTTTTGAATCACTAGGAGCACAACACGTAGATTTCTGTCATCTCCCAACACAGGTCAATTAAGTCTTTCTGGCCTTTTTCCTTTTAAAATTTTTTACTTTAATCACAAGGCAGAATCTTTTAGTTTGTAGGCTTCCATGGTCAGCCACCAAAGTTAAGTCTGACTGGACGATCCTTTTTTTCTACGAAGAGTGGGTGAGTACCTCCAAAATTATTACATTAATTAATGGTTTGGATTTTTCCCTGTTTTTTTTGCTAAAAAAAATGGAGTTGATTAGTAGATAACGTATTTTTATTAGAGGTAATTATACAGGTGAATAAATTTTTCCACTACAGAATATTCTCAAGAGTCATAACTGACACCGGTAACCGATTTAGGTCTGTACACTAATGTAGCCACCATAACACATCATCAAGGATGAACAGTAGATGTGTTAATCAATTCAATATTATGAAAGTGAGTTCGAATGAATTCAAACCCATAATACCACGCTGATGACAACATATCTTCATCACTCGATTATCTCTCGAAGGGTCATTTTTCTCTGTTTCGACCTTGTCAGTTAGTTCAACCTCGTTTTTCTTTTTACATATAGTGGGTGAGTATTTACGAAAATAATAGCATTAAACAGTTAAATTCTGACAGGTACTTCACCTGGAAAGCTGGAGCTAAACTTGGACTTGACGTCTTTTCGAATAATTACAATACTTTTAGTATATATTTTGTAATTTCTAATTTTTTTTAGGATTTTACTTGTTAAACAAAATTTACTATCCTGTTTGTGATTTAACTAGAGATAATTTCACATTAACTACTCATCTTAATAATTTTATAAATGCTGTTAAAAAAAATTATAAATTAAAATTGGAATGAGATCTGAAAAAGTTTATGTCAGAAGAAATTCTAATATTTTACAGCTCTATAGTTATTTGAGCTTTTTTTTTGTACAAAAAAGTAAAAATAAATACAGTTGAAATTAGACCGAACTGATTAAAGAATATTTATTCAAAGACTGATAAAATTATCCATGATCTGGATGGAAAGTAAAGTAGTTAATATAACATTAATTTCCTACATGTTAATGGATAATTATAAGTAACTATTATGACTATAAAATATAGAACCTTCAATATTTTTCGCTCTAATCACCTTTTTTTTTTATCTTTGTCTTCATATAAATAGCTTACATGCCTATTTTTTATTCTCTGAACTAATAAAGAGCTAGTCTTGCTGCTTTTTCTCCTTCGAAATAGTAGCAAATAAGATGGAGAAATCGACGTTTACTTGTTTCTCACTTGTAGGATTCTTCTTCATGCTGATACTTCCATGGATGATGACTGTATCTGCCTCAATTCTCCGTCATCACCACGAGAAGTTCGCAAGAAATCTGCTTGCCAATGGTCTTGGCCTCACTCCTCCCATGGTGTACTCTTGTCTCTTGCCTCTGTCTTCTTAATGCTGCTACTGCTACTGCTTTTGTTGTTCTAATCTTCTTCACCAAGCTCAATCATTGATTGCTACTCACGTTCTTTCTATTTGTTTATTGAATCGCAATCATTGATAGCAGCACTTAAAATCTTTGATGTCTTTACTTTGTGTAAAATACTTCAATCACTCCGATTGCTGAATTGACTAAAATGTTTTTGTTTTGTTTTGGTTTGGTTTGGTTAGGTGGAATAGTTGGAATCACTTCAATTGCAAAATTGATGAGAAAATGATCAGAGAGACTGGTATGCTTATCGTAAAGATTGGATTCTTCTTGCTTAAGTTGAAGTTTTGATATGTGTGATGTGCAAATTCAGATTTAGTTAACCTGCAAAAATTTCTGGATAATAATTCGCTAGTCTTCGTTTGTTGGTGTCACAGCTGACGCCCTGGTTTCCACTGGTCTTTCTAAGCTTGGATATACATATGTAAACATAGGTGTGTGTTTACTTTCAGTTGCCTTCTCTTTCAATTCGTCTCTTTCTTTTTTTATTATCTTCTTGTCTATATCATTAATTGTATTTAATTTCGATGAAATTCTCTTGCTTTAGATAAATAGCTCGTGATGAGAAGTTATTATTCTTCTTTTTATTTCTTTCCTGTTTTCTTACTTGTGTCAAATATTTTGTTTTCAAGCAAGGCACTTTAACTTGTTATTTACTCTGGAACCTTAATCGGGCATTGAATTTTAGGGATATTTGGTGCCAAAGAAGGCAGCATTTCCATCTGGTATTAAAGCATTGGCGGGCTATGTTCATAGCAAGGGTCTTAAGTTAGGAATTTACTCTGATGCCGGGTACTAACATTATGCTACCACGTCCAAACCAAATTCCTGGTATTTAGATGGCTGAGTAGATGATTTATTCATAAAAGGCAATTTTGCAGGTATTTCACTTGCAGTAAAACAATGCCTCGTTCTCTTGGGCACGAGGAACAAGATGCCAAGACATTTGCTTCATGGGTATGAATTCCATTTCCTATATTTTATCTGGGAAACGTTGGGAAATACTGCCTCTGAGAACAACTAAATTTATTTATTCAATGGCACATCAAGTTTTTGCTTGATTTTGTTTGCAGGGTATAGACTATCTCAAGTACGATAACTGTAATAATGATGGTACAAAGCCAACTGTTAGGTAACTTAAATCACACAGTTCTTCAACAAGCTAGAATTCTTCTTTCAGGATTATAGCCGTGAACATCATGTTTTGTTACACTTTTCCATTTTCCCTCTCTATGTAGGTATCTAGTTATGACTCGCGCACTAATGAAGGCTGGTCGCCCTATATTTTTTTCACTTTGTGAATGGTAATTGAATAGAACTTCACTTGGTGGTTGGTCAAGTTAAGACAACTTAACTCGTGTGAGGTTATTCTGGTGTCCTCCATAAGTTACACTTGTCTAAACTTAAACCACCAACAATGTTCCTGATGGACATGTATGCATTGGATTTTGGTTTATTAATCTTCTTTTGGTTGATAGGGGTGATATGCATCCTGCTCTTTGGGGTGCTAAGGTGGGAAATAGCTGGAGAACTACTAATGACATTGCGGACACATGGGACAGGTAGATGTGACTTTGCTTACTTCATCATAAACCTTGTTAAGAGTCCTGAATAATATTAAGCTTTTATCTTTTCGCAGTATGGTGTCCAGAGCAGACATGAATGAGATTTATGCAGAGCTTGCGAGGCCAGGTGGTTGGAATGGTCAGTAAAATGTTACAACGAATGAACTGTGTTTAATGTTTAGCAAGTTGCCTAAATGTCCCCTCAAAACGTATTATTGTTACTTCATCCGATTTTTTTGCAGACCCTGACATGCTAGAGGTAGGCAATGGAGGGATGACGAAAGATGAATACATAGTGCATTTCAGTATATGGGCCATTTCCAAGGTAATGTAGGTTTTCTTGTCGCTGATACTCAGCTTTCAACGTATGCACGTACTTACCCTGCTTGGCCCGGCGTGCAGGCTCCCCTTCTACTTGGTTGTGATGTGAGAAATATGACGAAAGAAACAATGGAGATAGTAACCAATAAAGAGGTTATTGCTGTAAACCAAGGTGAAAACTTTCACTTATTGATTGAACTGTAAATAAAATTCCAGTGGTTCTACAAATGGCTATGGAAACTTAAGCATTGTGTTGATCATGTATGATAGACCCACTCGGCGTTCAAGCTAAGAAGGTCAGAAGTGAGGGTGACCTTGAGGTAAAAGAAAAGTAATGGTGAATTTCCTGGTTAGATATGATTTTTTTTTCTTCTTGGAAGGAGTGGCTAATGAGATGAATTATGTGGACAGATATGGGCAGGACCTCTGGCGGGATATAGATTTGCTGTTTTACTAGTCAACAGAGGACCACGGCGCAATGATATTACAGCCAACTGGGATGATATCGGAATTCCCATCAGCAGCATTGTTGAAGCTAGAGATCTTTGGCAGGTATGATGCCCTTGTTCACTTCTCTTTCTCTCTTGGGTTGCCATGAAAGAGTTTTCTGGTATAGGTTGCAAGTTTTGACACGATATGATTACCTTTTAAGAGGGTTGGACGTCATTTTAAATAGTTTTATATATCATTCTGTGTCGACTTACTACTAACCTTTTTAGATAAACATAGGCAAAACACACCGATTCGAATTAGCACCCTAGTTTAGTTTATGGTCCTAAAATGTTCATTCTAACATTCCATGGGTTGTGGATTATGATGCAGCACAAGACAGTGAAGACTCATTTTGTGGGAAACCTGACAGCTACTGTTGATTCTCACGCTTGCAAGATGTATATTCTGAAGCCCATTTCATAGATGTACAACAGCAAAAGATACCATTAGGTCGGATTTGCTTGATGTCACGGGGAGATTTAAGAGAATAAATGGTTTAATCATCCAGAATTGATGGATGATTGACGGTATTGGTGGAAGAAATCATTGTCTCACTTGTGTCTGCTTATATTAAGCAAAGAAAATAACAGATTTTGCACAATTTTTAACTTGCTCAAAGTTCGTTATTGAAGGACCATGTAAATGATTCAATTTTTACTTATTTATAACCAATTTATATAAACAATAAATAACTGAACTCATTTTTGTTAAAAAAAATAATATATGTTCAAGAATTAATCATTTAAATAATTTTAAATGAAAAAATTAAGTAAATATTACTTTCTCAATATAAAATATCAATTATTTTACATAAATTCAACTTTAGATCAATAGACTCGTAGCTAGTTGTTACTAGAGTTATATACATCTCTCAGTACTAAGAATTCGAGTGATGAGAATTTGATGAAATCCGATGGTGAACGACTAAGGGTTACCACAACGCGAGCTCAACAATTAGACATTGAGCTCACGCTCGGTTTGCACCGAGTGCATGTTCGAGTGGAGTTCACTGACAAACAATGGACCCACTAACCAGGGGATGATTAAAGTTTTTTTTCACAATGGGTCACAAGACTGTTTCTTTAATTTTTTTCCTTTTTGGTTTTCAAGTGATCCCTATAACTCCCATTTTATTTTTTCTTTTCAAATACATCTATAAATATCAACAATCTCTATTTTATTTATTTTTCACACATAATTTTAATTATATTTTTCTCTCCTCTTATCAAACCCACACAATTTTCATTCTATTTTTTCTCTTTTTTCCTATTAAACACACACAATCTCAATTACAATAGAAAATGACAAGTCAAAAAGGAAGGGGAAAGCAAAGGACAGTGGTGAAAACACCGCCAATGCTTCGGACTCAGTGTTGACCAAATGGACAGAAAAGTTGGAAGCCAAAATACAAGTTGGACACAAATTGTCTCAGCTCGCCGAATTTAATTTATTGTTGAGAGAAACTTCGACTATGACTCATGAACAAGTTGAAATTCACAAAAAAAATTGTGATATTATCAAAAAAAAATCATGGCTTGAATTAATGTAGTTTAGGGTATTGTATTTTTATTTTAATCTAGAGTATTAGTATAGTTAAAGTATTTTAGGACATTATATCATCAAGTAATGTATTTTAAGTTAATATATTGCATTTGAATTTGTAGTTGAATCATTTGCTTAATGAATTTATAATCGGTTGCTTAATGTATTTTATTGTTTTATGCCATTGAATGTAGTTATTTTTTAACCTACGATTTTTTTTAATATTTACTCACTCGACAATAATTTGTAGAATATATTATTTCTAAAAAATTCGCATAAATTAATTTATCCAAAATAGTTTAAAGTGTAATTTCAAAAATATAATTTATTTTATATTAAAGTATAAAATTAATATGTTAAATAAATATATTTATTGTGAATTGTATACTATAAATAAATTAAATGAGGAAAAAAATAATTGTGGATCAAATGATAGAATATAAAAAAGAGTATAATAATTATTGAGAGAAAATTTAATAAAAAAGTTAATATGACATGATAATTATAATTAAATAGTTATAATGTATTGTGGATGACGTAAGAATTCGAGAAGTCGATGAAATTCGATGGAAGCAAATAAAATGGCCAATAAAAAAATAAATTCCGCAACTTATAAACAAATTCTAGTTCAAATATTCAAAGCTGCCTGGCTGAACTGAAGAGCTTCTTAACGTAAACAGCTACATAAAAATAAAATGTCGATTGGACTGGGACTGGCATCGGGACTTCGATTGGGATGCGTCGATTCTTACCGAAGTGCGTTGAATGTGAGTGACATTTCTAGTAATTCTAAGAAGCATATCCCCAGTCGCTTTCTATTCGTTTCCAACTCTTCTTCATCTTCTTCGTCCATCAATAGTGATGAAGTTACTACCAGTAGTAGTAGCAGTAACGACGCGGCCAAGCATAGCGCAGTGCTTTCAGGAAGCCATGCCAGAGAACGAAGATTGCTCAGAATTCAAGAAGACAAAAGGAAACGCTAATATGATCGTTTTCACAATTATCCTTCTTGGGCCAAGTAAGTGTTCGATCATATGCCAAGCTCAAATATATCTCTTTTCCGGTAAAAGCTGAATTTGTTTTTGGTTACAGAGTGCTTGAAGACGCCTGCAAACACGACGAGGAACTCCGAGCTGTTCTTGGGGATAGCATTGGGAAGCCCGAACTCATGAGGAAAAGGGTATCTGATTAACTCGTATTTTTCTTATCATTTTCTTTACTTTCAGAATTGGGAATTCCTCATTTGTTCGACTTCGTTTCATTGACTGTCTAATAAATTCTGCATCCTATGAGGCAGGTCGAGGAGAGAGTACGGAAGAAAGTCCGGAACTTTACGAAATCAAAAACTGGATCTGTTCTCGCCTTCAAAGTCAGCTTCAGAAAGTAAGTTCCTTTAACTTGGCATTTGAAGCAAGTGCTTGTGATGAACAATGAGCCTTCCTAACTGTCTATACTGTTTTGCGTTTAGCATTTACAAAACTTGCTTTTCCACAAGTTAATTTGCCAATTACAATAATTTACTTTGTTTTTGTTTGGGGATATGCAGCTTCAACCCAATTGATTCCTACATATGGTTTGAATTGTTTGGATCTCCCTCTGATAGGGACGTTGATCTCATTGGCAGTGTAAGTGCTGCTGAATTTTGCATCGACTTGTTTTACATTTTGTATCGTCCAACCATTTTCGATCTTATTCTAATATGTTGTGGGTTTTGCTATGCCACAATCTGGAGTCACTCAATGCAGAAAGATAATTCTGCAGGTTATTCAGGCATGGTATGTTATGGGGCGGTTGGGTGCCTTCAATTCTTCCAATTTGCAGGTTTGTGTTTTCTGTTTCACTGGCAAGTTATTGATGGCAGTGGATAATCTAATTGACCATGTATATATTAGGTTCCTATAGTATTATTCTATATCTAAAACACATATTTTAAATTATTCATATTTTGTACCAACTAAATTAATGTTGGCTTCTCATTGCATTTGCTAGTCATATCAGATGCTGCCATCCCTAGAGTGAGCTCCGATAATATGACTTGTTGCTGTAGTCACAAAATCAATGTTACTGAGTTTTGTGTTGCTCTGCTAATGTTTCTTCTCTCATGTGAGAACAAGTTTCCTATGTCTTCAAGAATTTTTATTTTCTGGGAGACTAATGCCCGCACTGTTGTTCAGAAATGGTTAAACACCAACACAAGTTGCAATGAGACGGTGTTGAATTAATATTTGAGTTTGTTGATGAATGTGAGGAAATAAGGGACAATTGTTACAAAGACCTTTTAGTTTCAGATTAATTACAAAGAGTAATTAGTATGGTGATTCTCCCTTACATGGCAGTTGGCGAACACATCAATGGAGTATAATCCCCTTTATGATGCAGACAAGGGTTTCAAAGTAATGCCATCATCATTCCATGACATCAGTGATGTGGAATTTCGGGATAACTGGGGTCGCATTTGGTATAATCTCGTTAAAATCCTGGTTCATTTACATGACATTGCTAGTTCTGGCACTTTCACTCACTGAACAAAATTTGAGTTGCGAATATACTCGTGGTTTGCAGGGTTGATCTTGGTACATCAGACTATTTTGCAATTGACGTTCTCCTCAACTGCGTAACTGTACTGAGTTCGGAGTAAGTCTTGGCTAATCAACAAATAGCAGTTTCTCACATTACTTGTTTGACCTGTTATTAGATATTAACTTAAATCTTCTTTTTGATGGCAGATACTTGGGCATACAACAGGTAATTTTTGGTGGTCGCAAAATGGGAGACTGGGAAGATGGGATGACAAACCCAGAGTGTGGATACAAGTACTTCAAGATATAAGTAAAGCTTGTTGTATTATTAATAGTTTTTGCATTCCACTTAAGAGTGTTGCATGTATCTGTGAGGTCCCATTATTTGTTTATTGCCTTGTGGAATTGTCTTGTATAAATATAAAAGCATCTTCCGTTGTTCTCAGAACTCAAGAAGAATGAAAACTGGCACACTCTTGATTTGAGTGGAGAATTATTTGGATTTGTAGATTTTGTTACTTCATTTACACATGCCATATGTTGAAAAACTAGAAATCAAATAAAAGCCAAAAGGTTTATGCTTGATTTTTTTTTGTCTTCATACACCAATACCATACATTCATAAACCAGAAAAACAAATAATATTTCCTCCGTTCCCATATAAAAGCTTGTTTTTGTTTTTAAATTAATAGTTATAAGAGATTAAATCAAATTATTTTTATTTAAATATATATTATATAAAATTTTAAAAATTGGTGAGATAATGTGGATGGCATATTAGTATTTTTTTTTTCAAAAGTTAAGGAGACCAACAATAAAAAGAACTTAAAATATCCTTAATCAAACGAAAAACCTAGAAAACCAAATAAAAATCAACACAAAACATGTTTAGAAAACCCATAATATTTTCAATAGATCATTTTATTTCCCCTCACAATGATCGAATTCACCATTTTTTAGCATTGGAATTACCTCTAGAAGCGGATACAATTTTTATTTATTTATTTAATTTTTCAAAGAAGAGGGGAACGGATACAATTTAACGAATGTTCAACCCAATTCTTCAGTAATGAGACAAATGGATAAAGAAATCGTGACAAGAAATGAACAATCAACGTACTATGTAGCGTAGTGTAGCGCTGAATTGTGGATGAGAATGTCCCTCCATCCACCCATCGGTTAGCCAGAGAAGAGTATAGCCAGTATGGTGGGGGCAGATTTTTAGATTTTATTCACTTTAAAAAAGTAAAAAAAAAAAAACAACACAAGAAAATTAACTAAATTTAATATCCTCCACTAAAAAACATCGGCGGAGTTCCTGGAGAGAAAAGAGATGAGTTCAACCGTCGCCTCATCGTCCGCCGGAGTCGGCTGTTCCGTCCGAACCATGGCTCGACCAATCACTCCTCCGTCTTCAGTGTCTCCTTCTTCCCAATTGAATTCTAACACCATGACGACGATGATGCTGACGTCAACAAAACCTTTTGTTCCAATAAATTCCGGTCGACGAAGAATCTCATGTGAGGTTGCTCTGAGATCTAACAACTCCGTGACTTCGTCTTCTGTATCGTCGGCGACAATCACGGAGGAACAAGACGACGAAGAAGAGTTAGTTAAGAAGAAGATTGGAGCGAGAGTGAGAGTGAAGGTTCCGTTGAAGGTATACCATGTGCCTCGAGTGCCGGAGTTGGATCTAACTGGAAAGGAAGGTCAAATCAAACAATACGTCGCCGTTTGGAAAGGTAAACAGATTTCGGCGAATCTTCCCTATAAGGTGCAATTTGTGGCGGATGTTGAAGGTAGAGGACCAGTTAAGTTCTTTGCTCATCTTAAAGAGGATGAGTTCGAATACCTGGATTGATTAACCTTTCAGTTTTTGCTCAGGCAAATACTTCTCTCTCTCTCTCTCTCTCTCTCTCTCTCTCTACCTTCCTCTCTTTAATGTGACCATAATAATCCCAATTACACTATAACAATAATTGTGCAGTGTTTGTATTTTATGAAAATTTATAGTTTTTCATGAGATTTGCTTTTACGTTTCATTGAGTAAATTCATCATACACCTGGTGTGTTCATTTTTCTTGCTTGTCTTTTACTTCATACTGGAAGCATTTGCTCAATAGATTGCCATTTTTTTTTTCAGTTAGGAGCAGTGTAGCACAAAGTGTCATACTTGTCTGTCTCAACTGTGCCTCGACTGCCCCGAGGCATTCCATTGTTTAAAGCTTTAACATCCATTCCTAAGCACAGTGCAGTAGATGCTGCAAAGAGTTTACTGGAAGAATTCTCATACTGATATGTTCTGAAGTAACCAATAGATAAAGGTTACTCGCTTGTTTTTATTTATTCATAATCATCAGTGTGGCATCTCTTTATTTTTTTGCAAGTTACCAAGTGGAAATGCAAGCATGCCAGGTTTCAATTTGAGCAACCTTCAGAGATCATGAAGAGCTTAATGTCATGTTAACTGCGTCTTTCAATTTTTGATCTTATGGTATCGAATTTCAGTTAGATTCCTTTTAATTTCGCTAGAACATGTTTAGAAACAATAGAAGTTCATTTGGGAAAATGACTTTCCATTCGTAGGTTCATGAATATTTTTCCTAACCCATTTGCTACGCCTTCAGCTATGCCTTTATGATCCAAATGCATGGCTAAGAGGGCTATCTCTTTCATATGCACTCCCAGACTTATCCGAATCTCGATGCCACTGGCAATCGCATTTTCACTTATCCCATCCATCTTTTGGCCTGTCATTCGATATGAAAAACACCTCATGCCACTCATGTTGAACTCATTCTAGCCCTATGAATCAATGATTTGATTTCATTTCATTTCATCCTGTTGGGCAAAGATGTAGAAGGGAATTTTGGCACTGGATAGTCATTTTCTGGCTCTCTAATTTTTACCAGTCTTAGTGATTAGATGTGAAACTCGTGGTGGTTGATGGAATTCTCTGATTTAGAATGATTTATGAGACCTGAAAATCTATGGAAGAACAGTAATTGGAATATTTAGCATAAATGACAGTTGGTAACTTTGTTTTCTAATGGTGAAGTATTTGTAGTAGTGTAGTTTTGTTGCGTAATGAAGATTCGGATTAATTTGTTTATTGCCTTTGTGAGCCATCCTATGACTTAATGGGAAGGAATTGATTGTTGCACGAATCTCAGTGACCTGGGACTGCAACAACGAACAGCTAGTTGTGATGGGGATGACATGAAACATATGGCTGTGTTCTCTTTCAAATTGCTGGTTGATGTTTTCTCATGCATTATTTGTTTCTCATTACTGAATGGTACACATAATACTTTTTTACCCCCTTGACCTAAAACTCGAGCAGCCATTAATTCATGGAACATGCATAATTCTCCTAAAGGGGCTTGAGTGCATTGTTGTGGATTCAGAAAACTTCCCAAGTCTGTAGGAATTTCAAAGGCATTGGCATTCTCTGTAATGATCGGATGGAACCTAAACAGTTGATGCTGTACCATGTTTATAGGCATAATTTGATGGCTGATGTTTTGCTTCTAATTCTGTGTTCATGGTGGTTTTTCCTTGACAATTCTGAATTTGGAAATTTCTCCTTGTACTTGTTTATGCTATGAAGTTAAATTTTCCCAGCACTCTTTGCCAAACTCTCAGTCATTTTCTCTTTCTCAAGAGCTTCAACAAGTTGGATAATATTCTTCCATTGAGGGCCTGATTTTGAAGCCATAGCTTGACTTCAAAGTTTGTACTTATAAGTTCACTGATTAATAATTGATGCCTTTATACAGAACTCAGTAATCACTACATTCTGAAACTACTCTTGCTGTATTTCTATCCCTTGTATGTTGCTTGGTTAATAGACAGAAATTTGTTCCCTTGAGGTATGTCACAATATATGCCATTGTCAGTTGGCAATTCAAGAAAAGGACGAAGAAATTTCCAGCATTACTTGCCTGCTCCGGACTCGCCGAGTTTACGGCAAGTTGTTGATGACTTCTGTCTAGTCTTGCACCATGATAGGCAGGGAAATTCAATTGAAGGCGTTGAGAATCCATGGGCGTCAAATTTATGCAAGTTACCGAAGCTAAAACAAAGGTTTATTTTCACTACAGGTGATCGACGCAAAAGGGTCTGCATTGGTGCATTATGATCAGCCTCCATCAACCATGGAAAGTCATTTTACTTGATTCCACTAGGAATCGAATTCTTGATTTCTTAGAGCTGGAGTTATAAGTCTGTTAGCAAATTCAGCTCCTTCATTCTGTGTGACAGACCTTACGTTGGCTGTTGCAATATATGGTTCAGTTGCTCTACGGAATGTACAGATCAGATGTACTACTTCCTCCCAGAAAGGTGGGCCTTTCAGTGTATCATGTTGTGAGTGTGATACAACCTTTTCAGGGCTATCTCACTTGATTTACAAAATAAACAATTTAGGAGACATTCACCACAATAAACTTGCCACTTTGATTCGATGTGACAATTGCGGGTTCTGGCCTTTGGTCTCGAGTTGTTGCAATATAATGTGGTGGGTTCAATTGCTTTTTGGAATGAAATCTTATGAAAGGTAGATCATAGAAGCTATACTTTCGTTTGTGGTCAGTTCAATTCGAAGGTTAAAAGCTGATTTTAAATTTTAAACAAGTTTTATCTTTCCTTTATCAACCACTATGATTACTTAAATCTGGATCAACCATCTGCATAAATGAATAAGAAAAGAAAGAAAATTAGGAGAAAGGTGAGGAGAGTTAATGGGAAGGTTATGTGGTGGGTAGGTTATGGTGTTGTTTTCAATTTTGATTTTGTAAGGAGGGAGAGATACCGGACTGGATCTCCGTAGTGGAGAGGGCTATCGGCCTTTTTTGACATCTCGCTTCGCTTGTTCGGGTGATTGTTTGGAATAGATGTACATAACATTTGTATTAATACTAATTTTAGGTCTACCATGTTGTCCGGATATATGATTCTATTTTTATTTATTAATACTTAAGACTATAATGTCTTTAACATATTACTATTTATTAATACTGCATAAAATTATTCTATTTAAAATACATATTATTTTTTTTACTTTTTCACTATCCTATCTATTTTTAACATTGATTTCACCAAACTTATCTCAAATGAATGAGAAAGTGTATAATTTAACATATAGATAGCAAGAGTGTTTACTTTTAAGTAGATTGTATAGTTTTGTAGAGTATGAATAGTAATGTACTAAATAGATATAACTAAAGCAAATAAATTCTTCCATTGAACATTTAGATCAATTAGCAAGAATTGTTCCAACCCAGTAGCGTTGGTAGTAGGATCCCACCATTTGAGATGTCTATCAAACTCCCGAATCCGAATTAATTTGAGTCCGTTAAGTCCTCTCAACTTGACGTGGAACAACCCAAAATACAAAGTGCAATACGAAAAGAAAAACAAATAAACCCTGAATGTAGCGAAATAATAAATTTTTGAGTAACATAAATATAGAAAGAATAGCGCGGCATTACACATTTTTACAAAAAAACTGTAAATTACGGTATAATACGAAACAAATTAGTCGATTTTTGCGGTACCATGTTTAAACCTTACACCCCTAAAGCATACCGTGAAAGCGCCTCCTCTCCTGTTCTCTCTCTCCTCCTTCTCCTGTTCCATTTCCACCGTAATCATTACTTCACTCTTCTTCTTCTTCTTCCATTCTAATCGCATTACTAATCTCGTCTTCTTATTTTCAGTATCGTCTTTGCTTGTTTCTGTTTCTTAATTTTCCATTACTCCCACTTTACTCCAACACACTCCTATCAAATTTCCCCTTTTGTTGTTTCCCATTTTTGCATTCTCAACCGGCTCCACAACCAGGCTTCTCCGACCACCGCCGAAGCCGGCTCTTTAGGTTTTCTTTCATTCTAACTTTTCTTTTTCCTTTTTTTTTGTTTTTTCCTTCGGTTTTTGTCTCTAATTCCAGATTTGCAGTGACATTTGATTCAATGCGGCGATGAAGAGCCACGGATGCGAGTTGGAATTGCTTAGATCTGCTTCCATGGAATTGATGGAGCAGATGTGATTTGAATGTCTCGAGAAACGAGCACCGTCATTTGGTTTTCTTCTTTCTTGTTATCGTTAGGGTTTATTTTCAGCTCATGCCATGACTACCAAACGAGCTTACAAGCTGCGTATCCTTCGGTTCTTGTGTTTTTTCTTTTCACATTTATTTTTCGGTGTTGAATTCAAATTTCACTGGCGATCTACACTTTTTTGCTTTGTTTTGTTGTTTTATTTTTTTTATTAATGGAGAAATTGACGATGCAATCCTTGACCATGACTGAATTCGAAAAGAGGAGTTTGTGGCACATTCTTCTACCGTCAATTGTCTAAAGATAGGAAGGAAATCGTCGAGAGTTCTTGTCACTGGAGGGGAAGATCATAAGGTCAATCTCTGGGCTATTGGTAAACCCAACGCAATCCTGGTCAGTCCCATCTTTTTACTTACTTCTGCTGTTTTGCTTCACCTTTTGTGTCAATTCTGTCTGCCTATGTTTGATTAACTTGCAATTTTCTGGTTTTTTTCCCCTCATGTGGTATTGTATTGTGAATTATGTCAGATCATTTTTGACCAAGTACTAAAATTATTTTTAGCTTCTTTTGGGATTCTATCATTAATCTGATCTAACATATTTATGCAGAGTTTGTCTGGACATACAAGTGGTGTTGATTCTGTTAGCTTTGATTCTTCAGAAGTCTATGTAGCTGCAGGAGCTGCAAGTGGTACAAT
>CAODLS012220703.1:0-19664 GCA_948243855.1 Flueggea neowawraea | reverse complement strand
CCATGAAACGAGGTGCACCAATAATTGCCGAGTACTTGGGTGGTGCTGTTAATTGTGATGCTTATCACATGACGGATCCAAGAGCTGATGGACTTGGAGTCTCTTCGTGCATTGAGAGAAGTCTTGAAGATGCTGGTGTGTCACCTGAGCAGGTACAAATTATCTATGTATCTGATGTCTAGTTTTAATTCATGGCCTTCTGTTGCTAAACGCTTGTATTGTTGGTTGTTCTACATGGTTCATTACCTTTTATTTTTCCTCGCCCTTGCAAATGGCTTTCCTTTTTGATGGCTGTGCATTTATCTGGAGATGTTTTCCATATGAAACATAGATTGTAACTGTAAAACATTTTTATTGAAATTTGATCCCAAGTGTAGCTCAGATGGATATTGTCTTTGGTCTTATAGGTTGCAGAGCTCTTTTTTGACCTCTAAGGCACATTTGCTTCTCCATGATATAAACTGACTAACTGAGATATCTATTATTGTTAGAGAATCATTGGATCTACCACTTGAACTAGTGCTTCCTTCTGCTCTTATGGGTTATAATTTCTTCCTGAATCTGGAAATTGCAATTGAAATAGATCATTACCCTTTCAGGTTAACTACATAAATGCACGTGCAACTTCCACCCTTGCTGGTGACCTAGCTGAGATAAATGCCATTAAGAAGGTATTCAAGAACACTTCGGAGATCAAAATCAATGCAACAAAGGTACTCCTTTTTTGTGCTCAGTTTGGAGTTTCAGTGTGATATCATTTTGATGGCTTTGCCCTGTTTATTGTTGCCTGATTGTTTATTCTTTTTCAGTCAATGATTGGGCATTGCCTTGGTGCTGCTGGAGGTTTGGAAGCAATTGCCACAATAAAGGCCATCACCTCCGGATGGCTGCATCCTAATATTAATCAATTTGTATGTGTTGGATCATCAGTAGCAGTTTTCTGATTTTTTTTACATTCAATAAGAAAAATTGTCTTTCATGACTCGGTGCTTGATACATTCTCTTTACTGCAGAACCCAGAACCTTCAATGGAGTTTGACACTGTCGCCAACTAAAAACAACAGCACGAAGAGAATGTTGGTAAGTGAAAAAAGATTTTATGATGGCATTTCATTGTTAGTTGCTGAATATAGAGGATTTGAAATCGATGTATCTCAACCCATGTTTGTTTTCAGCCATTTCAAATTCTTTCGGATTTGGTGGACACAACTCTGTGGTAGCCTTCTCTGCATTTAAGCCTTGAGGAAGCAGTTAGCCATCAGTTCCGTCTTGCCGGAAGTTTCTTGTAGGATATGAGTCTTACTTTGTTCAGAATTTTGCTGATTGACTTGAGTCATTGAGGCTGCTGCACGTTTTTTCTCTTCCAGCTGAATTTGTTGAGGGTGTAATAATTCGGAGTTGGTAACTCTAGCTTAGTTTAAGGTCTCGGAGTCTGTATTCTAATTCGAATGTTCGTATTTAATTTTTTTGCTCAGTTTTGACTTTTGAGTTATGTGGAGGATGAAATTTGTGCTTTAGTCCTGAGTTTTTTTTTGGCATGTTGCGTACCTGTAATGTATACTTTCATGCCTCATAAAACTGGCATTTGATCTTTAGAGGAGTTTTTAAGCATGTACAACAGTGCTTTTCATAATTCTCTCTATTATATTATAAAAAATTCTCATCCATATTTTTACTTGCTTCGAATTTCGTATACACTCCAATTATACTCTTTACCTCACTCCTTATTTTAATAAACAATTCAATTATATACATAAAAAATGTACATGTTCTTACATATTAATTAAAAACTAGTAAATAATTAATAAAAAATACAAAAAAGGTGGTTGAGGAGGCACATTTTCTCCTCATGCATGAGGAGAGACAATGTGGATCCTTGAAAAATAATTGAGGAATGAGTGATATAAGGAGTTTGTTGAAAGGAGGATTTTGAAGTTTAGCTCCTAATTTTGGCAAAGGAGCCAAAATAGAGAGCTTGTTATACATCCATGCTAGATAAATTTGAGGAGTTAAAATATTATTTTATTTTTATTTGTGTGTTAATATTTTTTGAAATTTTTATATTAGAGAGAGAAAATATTAAAAAGTAAATATTTTATTGATATAGTAGATGAATAGTATTTAAGACTGAATAGTAATAGATTAATTTTATTAAGGTATTGTAATTTCGAAAAATATTAATTAATTTATTAGTAAAATATTAAAAAAATGATGTAGATTATAATAAAAATAGAGTTTGATTTAAAATTTTGAGATAAATAATAAAATAAAATATTATATTTAAAAAAAATTAAAAAATATAATTGCACTTGCTCTAACAGTCTAACTAATTGCCTACTTTCTTGTCTCTCAATAGACTTCCATCATTTTCGCTTCAGCATTTTATAACCTGTTAACCCACAAAACGTGAAGGAAAAGACAACTGATTGTGCGTGATATTTTGGGCTGAGAGCGTTAGGCCTAAAATAAGTTAAAGCCCATCAAAAGGAGCGGAGATGCATCATTGGGCTCAAATATAGCCTAATGGGCCATAACTAGATCCTTATTACCTAATCGCTCCTTCTTTCCCGCCAAAACGAAGGCCGTCTGAGCCACTTTCCCGCCAATTCCATACTCTCACCCCCTTAGTTCCCATTTCGCTCCAAAAAGCACTTCAGGTTTCTCTTTCTTCTTACTCTCTTGCGCCCTTTCTTCTGGTTTTAACTCCATCGGCAACGGCCAATTCAGCTACGAGCCGGGAATCATGGACGACAGAAACAGCTACAAGCGTGCATTCCTCGAGTTCTTATATCAGAACGTATGCTTCCAACTCTCTCATTTTATCCTTTTACTTTAATTTTTGTAAATCGGTGTTTGATGGATTCATCATGATCAGATTTACAAGGACGAGATCAAAGCCATGATCAGCCACAAGCGCCACCGTCTTGTCATCAACATCTCCGATCTTCATGCATTTCAGGATTTCGGTCCCAGGTTCATCAGTCACTCCCTTCCTTCCTTACCTGTTAGGGTTTTCTTCACTGCTGGTTAAAATTTAATTTTTAGAAATTCCAATTTTAATTTGTGCTTCAATTTAATGTGATTTATTTTGTCGGAATTTAGGATTTTGAGGAATCCAAGCGAGTATATGCAACCATTCTGCGATGCGGCCACGGATATGGCTCGTAGTATTGATCCCAAGTACCTGAAGGAAGGAAAGCAAGTTCTGGTTGGGTTCCAGGGTCCGTTTGTCTCTCGCCGTGTTACACCTCGAGAGCTCCTTTCTGAGTTCATTGGTTCCATGATCTGCGTTGAGGGCATTGTGACCAAATGTATGTTTATTATTTCCTTATCTATGCTGTTTTCTTTTTTTTTTAAAAAAAAGTTTTTGTATTGCTGCTGGGATTATATTACTAAGAACTGACATGTCTCAACCTTTTATATGTCGACAATCATTTCTGATGTGATTCATATTAACCCCCTGGTCTCTCATTCAGGTTCTCTTGTTAGGCCAAAAGTTGTTACTAGTGTTCACTTCTGTCCCACAACTGGATGCTGACTCATCTGTCTTTTTCAAGTATAACCGAATGCTTCATGGAAAGAAAAGAAAGGGGTCGGAAACGTGATACCCTGACAATGAAGTTCCTCAAAAAGTATATCCATTATGCAAAACATAGGATTCAGCCCGAGTTAATTGATGAGGTTATTTTGCTTTTGTTATTCTTTGATCTTTTGATTTGCCACTTTGTCCTATCCTTCACACTTGTCTGCTATGTTACATTTGTACAAATCACAGAAGCGAAATAATTTCCCCGGGAATTTTTGTGTTTATTTGCCTGCCTTGTCCATATTCCTTGTACATAACGAGGATGTTCCAGACCTAATCATAACATTTTATCTGCAGGCATCTGAACACATTGCAACAGCATATGCTGAGCTTAGAAATGCCAGTTCAGCTGCAAAGGTTGGTTTGCATTTAGGTTTTAAGTATGTTGGTGCAACTGGTCAATTGTTTTTATAACAATGCTTGCTTTTTTTCCCTCAGACTGGGGGAACTCTTCCAATCACTGCCAGGACTTTAGAAACCGTTATCCATCTTTCTACTGCTCACGCTAAATTGAAGTTGAGTAGAAAGGTATTTGTTTTTGCCCTCCATAAAAGTTCCATTTTGTTGATGCAATGATGTTTTGGGACCATAGGCTATTGTAAATTCAATTTTTACTTTCCGTCTAGTCTAGTGTATAATCTGCTTGACATGGCAGGTTTCCAAGTTTGATGTTGAAGCTGCTCTGAAAGTTCTGAATTTTGCTATATACCATAAAGAATTAACTGAGATGGAGGAGCACGAACAGGAAAGGGAGAGAGAAGTAGAGAGGAAGCAACAAGCTGAGCGGCGTTCTAATCGCAATGCTGCGGATGACCAAACTAATGATGACGATGGAGGGTTAGAAGACATTGAATATACATTTAGATTAAATTCTATTGTTCTTTTGATGGACAGAAATTTGATGAACTGATGCAATCTTATGTATATTTTTCATTTTGCCTGCGGTTTGCTTTAGTTCAAACGTTTTAAGCTTTCTGCTTTTGCTTTGATCAGATTAACAACAGAAGCCATGGAAGTAGATGATCCTCCGACAGAGCAAGCCTCCACTGAATTATCACCTGAAAGGTCTGAAGATAGAAAGCATTAGTGCTGGCTACCCTTGATTAAATATGCTTTGAAATACCAATATATTTAGAATTCTGTAATTTAATGGTAGTTCTTTTTGTTCTTCTTGCAGAATCGAAGCATTTAATTCAACATTTCGTGAGCATATGCGCTACTTGGATAGCATTTCCATTGATGACCTAGAGAAAGTTGTCAATACAGGAATGGTTCATTACACAAGGGAGCAGATAATGGTCCTATTACAGGTATATTAAACCTTCTTATGAATCATTAATCAGATTTTGATACATAAATTTGAGATTTTCCTAAATGAATAATTTGTCTCCAAATATCTTTATAAACTCCATCTAATTTTGAAATGATCGCAAGTTTCTAACTATAACTCCTGAAATGGTCCAGAAATTACATGATGAGAACAAAGTGATGATAGCTGATGGAATGGTTCACATGGTGATTTCATAATTACAAAACGGCAACTGCAGCGATAAGTTTAAGGCCGGTGAACAAAATTTGGCTACTTTTTTTTTATGATATCGATCATGGCTGGGCCAGCCAGCACCATGGTGGTTCCGGAATTCATGCATCCACATTCTGAGGGCTGTAAAAATTGATGAAGTTGGAACAGAACATTGCAACAACGGTAGACTTGCAGCGTCAAGCAAGACGAAGGATTAATGATCTTGGTTGAGTTTCATTGTAAATTTTCCCAATTTTTGTGCTGCTTATGGTGTTTCTGCATCGACCTATGTGTATCTTATCTTGCCTGTTCCAACTACATAGTTGTTAGTCGCCAAAAACTGTTATTCACTTCTGGATCAGCAACTTGTATCAGTATTATTACCTTAATGTTATGGTGAAATTAGGCTTCCACCAAACCACTTGATTACTAGTTGTTCGATCTTCATGTTTTAACTAGTTCACTGATTAATTAAGAATGTTAAGCTAAGTTTTCTTCATGCATTATTGCCACTTATTTCAGGTCCAGACCTACAGAAGATTTTAGCATCATTTTTTTTTTCGTTTTATGTTAACATATATAACAACACAATTTTGAGCGGAAATATAATGGACATGTGTATTTAGTATATTACTAATAGTATGTGGGTTCTTTTTGGATAATAGAATGTTAATCCTGATCAAAGAAAAAGAAATATAAAATTTTACAATAAATAACAAAAGAATGTTGAACACTTACATGTTCATAATAAAAATGTATTTACATCTTAAATTTTAAAATCTAAAATTTTAGAAGAACTATTATTAATTTTTTTTAGTTATCAAAAAATAACCTTTTGTTATCACATTTTATTTAATTTCTTATTGGTTTTATTAGTTTTATCTGTTTTTAAACAACCAATAGAAAATTGAAATAACAAACTGAGTGGAATAAGTGGAATAATAGGTGAATTATTCTGGCTCGTACCAATTACTTAACAGCAAAGCTTCTTTGATTCAAGGAAATTGGCGAATGGGCGAGGTGTAAGTTCAAGAAATAAACAGCCAGTTTAAGTCAATTCAATGGCCGCTTCTTTGATTCAAAGAACGTCTCTTCTCTGTGCACCACACAACCACCACCGCCTCTGCCATCATCAGCACTCTTTCTCCAAAGCATTATCTGCAATTTCCTTCACCACCCAGTCCAAACCAACATCACATTCCCTCAATTGCACAAAGGTACCATAAACCCATCAATTCTGTTTACACATTATTTCTAGTAACGGTCTCTTTAACTTTTTTTTTTTGGTTTATTTGTGTTGTAAGATGGAAGGAGGTGAAATTGCAGAAGTTACAGGGAAGACAGAAGTAGAAGCGAACCCTAAGAAGATAATATTCGTGGCCGGAGCAACCGGAAGCACCGGTAAAAGGATAGTGGAGCAGCTGTTAGCAAGGGGTTTTGTGGTAAAGGCTGGAGTCAGAGATGTCGATAAGGCCAGAACTACACTTTCCAAAGACAACCCTTCTCTTCATATTGTTAGTATTTTCTGTTCTTCAAGTTTAGATGGGTTTTAGCGACTGAAAGCTCAAGTGGGTTTATGAGATCTTGAAATTGTGGTCTTTGTTTTTTGAAGTTGATGGTAAAAGGTGATTTGTTTTGGCAGGTCAAAGCGGATGTGACTGACGGTTCTGCGAAGTTAGCAGAAGCCATTGGGGTCTATTCTGAGGCTGTAATATGTGCAACCGGATTCAGACCTGGGTGGGACTTGCTTGCTCCTTGGAAGGTCAGTATGTTTGTGTGAAATTGCAGTGCGTTCTCTGTAGCTACTTCCAAATGATTGGTTTTCAATTTCTATATTGATTTTTCGACAATATTTGCTTAATAAGCTTCTATGGTTACAAAACTTGATTAGGGTCACGATTTGACATTAAGAAGACAAGCACAACCAAGATTTAGTTCTCCAGAAGCATCCTTCTTGTTGTCCGTATAAAACTATATAATTTTAGGTCTATTTTAACTAATTAATTCTTAAATAATATAAAAAGGAAATAAGACTGGACATAAGAAACACAATCTGCATTTTATTGTTCTCTATAGATGTTTTATGGAGTCTAATAAAGGATATGATGCAACCACAGGTTGATTATTATGGCACAGTAAACCTTGTTGAAGCTTGTTGCAAAGTGGGTCTAAACAGATTCATCCTCGTCAGCTCTATTCTGGTGAATGGAGCAGCAATGGGGCAGATACTTAACCCAGCTTATATCTTTTTGAATGTATTTGGACTAACCTTAATAGCAAAGCTTCAGGCAGAGCAACATATCAGGAAATCTGGTATAACACGATAATTAGACCTGGTGGACTAAGAAACGATCCCCCAACAGGAAATCTAGTTATGGAGCCAGAGGTATTGGCATTCCTTCAGTTCATTAAACCATTCTTGCATACATGGAAGTCATTAACCAAGCTTGTATCTGTCTCTGTATATGTCTTTGTAGGATACTCTATATGAAGGCAGCATATCAAGAGATTTAGTTGCAGAGGTAGCAGTTGAGGCTTTAGTTCATCCAGAAGCGTCGTACAAAGTTGTAGAGACAGTGTCTCGTGTTGAGTCTCCTAAACGTTCTTATAAGGATCTTTTCAGTTCCATTAAGCAAAGTTGAATTAGAGTTTGAATGTAGTAAGGGCTTTCTGTGACCTGATATTGCCTGTGTATAATTCCTTTCTGAATACACTACAAAGTTTCCCATTTTGTGAATTGAATGGCTCTCGAGATGGTAGATGCAAAACGGCCGTCTTAATTAATTTGCATAATACTTGAAGAAAGAATGATTGTTCGTTTTACGTTAATTAGTGTTCTGTTCAACGATTGAGCTTTCTCTCATGGTGTTGCGACTCGGTCTTTGCATGGCGATTCTTTAAACATGGTTTTTTAATGAGTAGAATAATATTCTTGTGCTTAGAATCATAGGTTTACTTGAACATTTTGTTCAAGGTCTCACCATGCTACCCTAGATTAATAATTTTGGTCTAGATGAACAAAATTACGGAGCACTTAGAAAATAAATGTCATTACATATATTTTTGGCTCAAACAGAATCAAGTGAAGGTGAATTCAGTGCACGACCAGAGCGTATGAAAACATTGATAGTAACCAAAATTGAGTAAGAACTTCTTACTAAGAACCATATGCAACCAAAGCCAGAAGAACCATCGTGTAGATGGTGGCTATTGCCATGATTTATGGTTACTACATTCCATTTCTCATCAAGTTCCATTAAAGTAACGACAAAAGTGTAGCAAAGTGAAATTCAAAATAAAAAAAGTCTAGCAAAGTGATTCACAAAAGACAAAACGAAAGAGCATGCAGTAACTTTATAGCTTGTTAATTGGTACTAAAGTCATATTCATCTCTAGGGCTTATAGGTTCGATAACTTATCACTACCAAAGTTGTATTCATCACTAGGGTTGCAGGTTCATCATTGTAGGCTATATTATCTGTAAGAACAAACAAAATGACTTATTAGAAAAAAATAAAAAACTCTTCTTCTGTCGCTCGTTGTTAAGCTAATAAACAAATTCATTCCAACTATATGTCGTTGCACGTATAGATTGTGAAGCGACAAGGCGTTCCAATTTGAAGACTAGAAGAGTGAAGACTTGTGTAGCGAGATAACAGTAGTATACTGTATCTGCATGCTGTTTCAAAGAAGCAAAATGAGTCATACCCATCACCACTTCACCGAGAAACAACCACTCCATCATTATGAAGATAATCTCCAAGAAATCGAAGTCTTAATAATCTCCGCCGACAACCCCAAGAACGTGAAGCACGTCACCAAGATGAGGCCCTACGCCGTCGTATACGTAAAGAAAGACGTCCACGTGGTAAAGACCGGAGTGGATAAGAACCGAGGCACGGAGCCCACGTGGAACGCGATGGTGAAGTTGAAAGTGAGGAAGGAGGTGTTGGAGGATAGCAGTGACGTCAGGGCGGCGCTGAACGTGGACATATACGATCACGGGCACGTGAGGGAGAAACCGGTGGGGAGTGCCAGGGGTTTGCTCTGTGATGGCTGGAAAGGTGGGAAACCGGATGAGCCGGTGGACAACCCGATACAGTGCATGACGGTGCAGGTTTGGAGGCCTTCCGGGCGGCCGCAGGGTTTGCTGAACTTGTGGGTCCCCCGACTGGAAAGTTCTTGAACAGAAAGTCGTCGTCGTTGAGTGTTAAGGATGGTGTGGCGGTGGAAGTGGGGGAGGAGGAGGAGGCGGCGGAGACGGTGTGAGTTATATTAAGTGTGTGAGGTTTTTAGCTTCTTTGTTCTTGTATACAATAACAGATTTAGGCTTTTCATACGTGGACTAAACACGGTGGTTTTGTGTTTGCTTTTCATCGTTGTGTATAAATGGGTTTTTGTGGCGAAGAGATGGAGCGGATAATTCCATGGACGGTCAGGCTACGTGGCATTTGTGAATGATGTGGCACGCTACGTCTTACTTCCGATTCGAGCTGCTGGATATGACACTATGAAAATGTAAGGTCACTAAAGGGAAAAAGTGACATTTACAAAAGATTGAGTGACCGTATGTGAGATTATCCTTATCCAGGTTAGAGTGACAAAAGTGTAAATTGCTTGTGAGTGTCGACACCGCCAATCTTGGCTTTTTCTTGCTTTTACAACACTCTTCACCTTTCCAGTGGAAGTGGTTGTACGGAAAAAGAAAATTAGGTCATTTCATATTTTTCTGTATTAAGCTTTGGATCAGAGAAATTGACTCCATGAATTAAGGTTTTCATTCCCTTTCATAGTAAGGTGCACGGAACCAGAGATTCTGGGTGGGTTTTATCCAAACCCTCTTTTTGCTCCAATTTCTTCAGTAGTAAAATAAAATGGTTTGAGAATAAAGGATTACTTTTTGCTCCTGTAAACAAAGATAAAAACATCTTTTGTCAACAAATGTATTCTACATTGCTTAATTCACTTGCTTGTTCTTTTTTCCACAACAATTTGTCAATTTCACACAACTTCCAGCTGATCTAATCACTACAATTCTAGAGTTGTTTTTTTTTTTGTTTGTATTTATGTGCTTCCAGTTTCATTGTTCACATCTTCTGCTTTCGACGCCGCTTTCAGTTTTTCTAGCTTCTTCCGAAGATATGCTTGTCTTAGTTTTTCTCGTTGAGCTGCTGCTTGCTCTTGTCTTCGCAACTTCACCTCTGATGCTTGCTCTCTTGCTTGGTTAGCTTCTTGGTGAACCTCCCTGCAAAAGTTTCCAATTTCACATTAATCTTATCACATGGCTTATGCCTATAAACTACAGATCATATACAAATATAAACCCGGGGCATACTGAACGCAGATCCTTGGCAGTTCAAATAGGACACCCAGGTAACCCTATACCGTTCATCTAACTTCTTTATTTTCTTAAGCCAGTTCCGCAAATAATTTTGAGAAAGGTGCAAATTGCAATCTATTAAAATAACCAGCAGGCCTGCATAACATTTACAGTTCATAAATTTAACTTAAGTTGGCAATCAATTCAGATCCAGCTTCAGCAAATGCAATTACATGCTCGTTCATACGAATACAAGACGTAACCGCAACACAACTTGCAATAGCTATTGCCAATCAGGTTTAAAAGCAGCACTTTGAAATTTCCAGTTAAGAAAATTGAAAACTGAATAATTCAATACAAATATAACTTACTACTCTCAGAAATGCAATTGCACGCCAGTGCAAGTACAATTTACATTACCAAATACAACGACCGAACAATCACAAAGTTGAAAGATCCCAAGAATCTTGTTCTAAAGGTAGAAAAAATTGAAGAGCTAATCAATAACATAGCAAGTTGTTCTTATTGAAATAGTAGGTCATTCCACTACACTGCCCAGAACAAACAATATAAAATCCAGCATAAAAACTTGTAACACTGCTACAAATATGGCTTCCAACGTAAAAATTGTTGCTAAAAATCTAGTTTAGAGAATAAATAAGCAACAAGCGCGAGGCTAAACATAATTATCAAATGAAACAGCGTAATCAGCAATTCCAAATTCAATCCAAAACTAGATACATTAGCAACGGCACAACAAGATGTTAAGCAAAAGGCCATACCTCACAAAACGCTTATGCTCGTCTCTATCGACTGTTCCAGCAGTTTTCCCAGCCGCGACGAATTTTGGCCCAAAAATAACCGAATTGTCATCTCTCCCACTGCCATCTTCAGCTCCGCTTCCCGCAGCTCCCTCACCATCGCTTCCTCGCGGCTGCTCCGACTCCTCTAGTTCGATCCCCTTCCGGAAAAAATCAACACAATACTTCTCCTTATCTTCCTTATCGGACAACTCTCCCCTCGTTAGCTTCTCATATAACTCCGCCTTCCTCTCCAATGCAGCATAGCTCGCTGTTCCATCCTTTACCGCTTTAAGCTCTAACTTGTCCCTACGTTCATCAATTTAATTCACAAAATCATGTCAAATTAACTTCTATTAAAATAAATTCTTTACAAAAGAGGAATTAGGTTTAGTAAGTTACTTGAAAGCGCGGGCTTGGACGCCGGAGTTGGGGGCGGAAAAGGGGTCGCGAGGGGAAATCTTTTTGCGGGCGCGATGGTAGTTGACGTCGGAGGGGAATAAGTCCTTGGATTTCTTAGCTTCTTCTTGGGATTTGTAGAGCTAAGCCTTGAGTGCGAGGATTGAAGATGGCCCTACTACTTCTATGGCTCTGTGTTTTTTGGGTAATATTGACGATTCCGTTAGCCATCCCAGCGATTCCACCACCACTCTCCGCTTGTTCCCCTCCCCTTCTTCCCCATTTCCTCCAATCACTATAATTTACTTTAATATTTCTGATCCTCTCTTGAGCCTCTTCGGAAGATTACCGTTTGATGAAAACTCTCAAATCAAACAGCTTCCTTTTGTTCAGTTAATTACTTGCGCCTCCCCAAAAGAAAGGCGGTGCTGTGGGCTGGGCCGCCATCATTGGATGGGTCAACGAGGCCCGTATAGTTGGGTTGATTGGGCACACCACAGAGGGAAAATGCATTTCCTTTTGTTGCCTACTGTAACGGAATACCTGAGGAACCTTTGTTGATCGATCATGAATAAAGATGATAGCAGATTCTAGAAAACTTCATTATTCGAATAAGGTACACGAAATGCGGTCGGAGATTCCGGTCACTGCTGCTATTCTATACTACTTAACTGAGAATACGTAGGGACGCGTTTTATTTCCAAACACCTAGATCAACCAAACTATGTAAATCAATTCTCGTGAAGAACCAGGTGCGAGTTGGATTCGCGCTTATTGCTCGACAAAAGTTTCATGCGAATAGAATCTCGAGTTCTGGTAACATGAGCACGAAATCATGGAGATACTCGAGTCAATGGCGCTTCTTCCCAGTTGCTGCTTCCCAGGCTTGTAAAATATGGTTCACTATTTCCTCTACACCAAGGCCGTGCTTCACCTGCATGAACATAAAAGAGAGATTAAACCATATTCATCCAAGGAAGATATCGCAGAAAACGCAAGACTGATGTAAATTTCATTCTCTCTTAAACAATACGCGCACTTCGTCAAAACAATTAAGAGAATAAATGACAAAACTGAGGAAGAGTTTAGTAAACTGACCTGTGCAAAGACAAATGGTCCTCCGTCGCGCATTCTAAGTGCATCACGTCCCATGACTGCCAAATCAGCTCTCACAGCAATTGCAAGATCGGTCTTGTTTATTACCTAGAATTAATCATAAACAATTGACTTATACATGTACTCATAATAGATGCTGGAACAATCTGAAAGTTCACAGTAATGGGAGGGATGGCGATGCAATGAGAGATGACATACAAGCAGATCAGCTTGGGTGATGCCTGGGCCACCTTTACGGGGAATCTTGTCACCACCAGAAACATCTATGATGTATATGATATAATCAGCCAGCTCCCTACTGAAGTTGGCAGCCAAATTATCTGCACCGGTCAATCCAAGCAGATGATGGAACTTTATGATAGAAACTCAAAACCCACAAGGTAAAATCTTTGACAGCATTTCTCTCCTCATTGATGGAATTTATTCGCAAGCATACAAGAAATAAAATTAGAAAAGGAATATTGATCATTAATTTCAGCATATTTGCAAATTTCTTCTTTTACTTCAAAAAATTACACCTAAAACGTACATGCAGGAAATTGAATTCCACGATTGTACTATGGATTCCAGAATTGAATAGTGCCAATCATTTGATACTATTATGTGGACAGGAAATGTGCTTGCAAGCAAATTACCTCCACCAGATTCACACAGAAGTATGTCTGCTTTAAAAAAGTTAGAGCGCTCCTCAAGAGGGCCTAGGTTAATGCTGATATCTTCACGGATTGCAGCATGTGGGCAGCCTCCAGTTTCCACAGCTCGGATTCGTTCCTCAGGTAGTGCCTCATTCTTGATTAAAAACTCACCATCCTCTTTTGTAAATGTCATTAGTCACCTGAAACATCATATAAGCATGCCTAAGGTCTTAACTGATCTCTCAATGTAATTTGGACCTTGCATCTAAAAGATTTATAAGGACAAAAGAACATTCACAAACAATACTCAATATTTAACAAGAACACAGCAGAAGAACTCTTTAAGGTTTTAGTCTTTCACTTTTTAATCAAAGACTATAATATCCAATAGAAGCAAATTTATGCATGTTAAGAATACGCCGCTGTTAATATTACAATGAATTGGCCTAATGAGACTTCTAGCTTAAAAACTATTCAGCAAACGAAAATATGTTGTTTTATGCAATCAGTCCAAGATCTCACTTAAGTTAATTGAGATAACAGCTGGTGCATCAATTTTTTGCAAAAATTAAGACCAACAATTTTCTTTAATTGCAGAACGAATTCACCATTCACTAAGTCCAAAATGCAGCATGCTGAAGCTGAATGTCAGAGTCACAACGGTACCAAATAAAAATAAAATAAAAACTTCAGAAAAACAATAAATTCAGAAAATACTTTTAGAAACTGATACTCACCGCAGCCAGGCTGTATTTGTCACGCAAAGATTTACACAAAGCCAGCATTAGAGCTGTTTTTTATGTAATTGCAAAATGGGTTCCATCAGTATCCAAAGGAAGGGATTAAAATCATTGATTGACTTGGGTTTATTTGGATTAGCAAAATAATATATTGCAGTTTGTTCAATTTGACTTGTAAAAGTTTATTATACTGAAAAGTATAGACATTTCAAGCATAATATTTGGTCCAACATACTAAACGCGAAATGTACAACACAAAAACTGGAATCAAAATCTCGAAGAGTAGATAACGTGAAATTGAATATAAAAGCTTTTGATATGAAATTAAGATGAAGTGAAATTGAAGGCAAAGAAGACATACCCAGTGCCAACAGGGCCACCAATTCCAACAGTGAAAGCTCTTTCATTGAAATCCCTGTTGCGAAGAGGTGGAGCTCTTCTACTAAAGTAACCTGGATTGTAAATAGGTTCATGCGAGTGTGGTGCGAGCATGGCTATGGTACATCTTCCCGTCTGGCCCTACCCACGACGTCGTCGTTTTCCTGTTTCAATTCTCAAAGATTATTAAATAACAAAAATACCAAGAAAATCAAGAATGAACGAGATGGGGTTGGGATTTTGGAGTTTAATTAGAGGAAAAATTACTCGTCAGTATGATCATGGTGGTGATGGTGGTGGTGGTGGTCGTGAGTTTGGTGGTGATCGTGCGACGCCATTGACTTGAGGAGATTTTTCTTTGTTCGACAGTAGGAGGGGGGTTCAGCAAGATTGTACAGAGCATAAAAATTGATATTCCGCTCCCAATATACGATTTTACCCCTTAAAGTGACAGAAATTGCAACAACACCATTTCGCAATTAAAACTTGGTCTTTTTTTTTTATTCAACCACGCGGTTTTGTGTACGAGATCAAACATCTTTAAATCATAGTCACCAGATTAATCAGCGTTCGGAGAGAGAGACATGTTCCCTACACAAGAAATGCCACTTTTCTGAGACTTGAACTGGGGGAGAGAGGCACGTCCCCTACAGAAAAAATACGACTTTCCTAAGACTTGACCTTAGGAGCATATTCAAATAAGACACCTTAAAAGATCAAGTTGTCAATAACACTTCTAGTGTTAAAAAAAAAAACTTGGTCCTTTTTTAATCGTCATTTCAGTTTTTCTTTCCTGACAAAAAGAATCAGTATTTTTTTTAAACTGTACATTTCAGTATTATAGAAAAGATTTGAGGGTATGAATTTATATGGGGTCAAATTGAGTGAGAAAAAGAAAATTGCGATGGCAGAATTTAGCCAATATATGCTACTTCCAATTACTGAGAACAATTTGCAGGAAGTAGCATCTCATATTCACCATATGCACACAAAAAATCAGTTGATACATATCATTCATATAATTCAATGCCAAACACAAATAAATACCTAACTGTCATATACATAAAAGTTTATCGACCTACTAATGTCTTGCACTAATTAACCATGTCTCAAAAAATGCAAAAATTATATGACAAAAAGAAAAATTGCAACTACACTTCACTTTTTCATGCATGCACTCCATCTCTGTGTAGCTTTCCATGAATATACTTCAATACACTTGGACCAGGTGCAAGCATCAAAAAATAAAGCAATTTTTCATTATCAACACCAACCCCATAACAAAAAACAAAGGAGATGTCAATTAATCAAACAAATTCTGGAGTGCATTTCGCTTGCCACATGGCTGAGGCACCAACACCTTTTGGTTTTCTGCAGTTTCATTGGTAGGAGCTGGGAGTGTTGATTCAACAACATCGCCTAAAATGACTCCTTGCTTTTGCATGTAATCCCACTTGTCTTGAAAAAGGTAAAAGAAAGCCATCAGAGATACATGGGTTGTGAAAAGTATTGTCCAAAGATTTATGCTTCTTCCCATTTTAAAGTGGTATGCATTTAGACCTGTGTATATGTTTATGATCCCTGCTAGAGATACTATTGTTCCTAAAATCCAATGCACAAAGTACCAACTACTTCTCTTTTTGTTTCCCCTGCAACCACAGTTTTTCTGCTAATTAATTAATGTTGCAACCAATAATTAAGGTTTTCTTGTAGATTTATAAAGTTGAATGAAACACTCAATTCAACACTAAGGGATGAAGGGTTTAATTCTTGGGGAAGTGGTATGAGAAAAGAAAAAATGTTGAATGAAATTAACAATCAACTGATCAATGGATTACCTTAGAGGTCTTAAAAACCCAATTATAGCTTGTATCCATATTGCACCATAAAGAGCTAGACCTATTCTTTGATGGTTGTTGTCGAATGAATTCGGAAAGGATTTAATAGACGTGATTGCTCCAGCTGTGGCAAGAAGCACTGCAACGGTCTGTCACAAAAACACATGCACAAGTTCATCAGAATATATATAGAACAAGATAATACTAACTAATAACTGAAAATCAAGGCATTTTTTTGACTTCTGTCCATGCGAAATTAAGTTGAATTTTCTCCTGGTAACTCAAGCATTTCATAGATCCATGAAGTTAATTTAAGCCTCATCAAAAATGGCTGACATGCATCAGAGACCACACATTTTTCCTTTTCTTTAAATATATTAAACAGTACAGTAAAAATCGTTGCTCAATAATTAGTGAACAAATGGAAATAGAAATTAAAAGAAGGTTAAGATCACATGTAGATTTAGCCAAAAAAACACATCATGAATATAATTTTTATTCCTCAACAAGGACAGGTGGTGCATGTACAGTTGCTCAATCACTTCCTTTTCTTTTTTATCAAGATTTCATGATCAATGTATATGGTTAAACTAGAATTAAGTGACTAATTGAAAATGGAATGGACTAAAAAACAGAGAAAATAATTGTGGACATTATATATAATTTCTTTTTTGGTTGCATATTTGTGGACATCATAATTAAGGTTAAAGTGGGTTGTGATCATAGTGAACTGAACAAGGATGTTACATGATTACAACTACCGACTCCAAATGGAGCATTCAGCATTGTCTTGAAAACATAAATTGATTTCACAGAAAAAAGAAAAATAAATAAAAACACTACCTGCATAATAACGTGGAGATAGAAGAAAACTTTCCTTCTTCTTCCTTCCTTTCTATGAGACATTCTGATGATCAGTATGGCAAGAGGCATCAAGAACCCTATGGAAACCCATAACAGAACCCCATGAAAAGTGATCTCTGATTTCAGCTTAGGACTCAACTGCAGCAAATAAAAAAAAAAGAACTAGTAAGGTAATGAATGGACCCTAATGACCAGGAAAATTCCAGACCTGAAATTACCATCTGGCCAGCAAGAAGAACAGATATACCTTGTGAATGTCACTTTTAGCACCGTGCTGACCCTTCACATCTTCATGGGATAAGCAAGAAACAAATGGCAGAAGGGTTGCATGGCATGCAAGGACACAAAGATATAATAGCGAGAAAGAAGTTTGCATTCTTCAACCCTCAATGCAAATTAAACAAGACCAAAACCCCACTTCACTCTCTCTCAAGTATTACTCTGTTGAACCACCAAATGGTGTGCACAAAAAGAAAAAAGCATCAAAGTAGAGTTAGAGGAATGGAACTTTTTTTTTTAAAAAAAAACTATATTTCAGAAGTTTATGGAATTAAGAAAGGTGTGAGAAAGTTGAAGTGTGGAGTTGCAGAGTAGGCCATGTATATATATATTAGTAGTACAGCCATAGGTAGCATGGGAATTAGTTAAGGTTAATAGGTTATATAAGCATGGGCAAGGCAGTAGTTGGTGGATGCACTAGTCTTGTATAAGACTATTAGGCAAAAAAAAAAAAAGTTGAAATTATTAATAGTTATATGAATCTTCAGCTTTGTGGGGTTGACATTGGCTTTCCCTTTTTAGGTTCATACAGAGGAAATATGGGTTGGCCAAACAATATGGTCAATCTTCCTATGAATGGAGGTTTTCTATATATATTTTTTTTCATCTTACATGAACCAATAAATTCTTGTAATTAAAAGACAGCACAATCGTCTTCAGCACTGTAAGAACTATATAGAACTGATCAAGAGTATAAAAAAGAACGGCATTTTCAATCTATTCAATGGTAATTAACCTGAAGAAACAGCTATATTCATTTGTTTTTTGTTGTTGGATCTCATGTGATTGTTAACACGTAAATATATATAACGCCCATCTCTATATGAGTCATCAACAAATCATATATATTAGGGTCTGGTTTTGGTCAAAAAATAAATAATGCATGGCTAGCTGGTCCTCAATACACAAGAAATGTCGTAGAAACGACGGGCAAAAGGAATATCATCACTTTCAATTTTGAAAGTAGTTACTTATTATTAAGAAGGTGGCAATATTACAACGTAGAACTGAAAAGAATGCCTTAGAGATCCTCCATTAAACACCATTCTATCATTACTAAGTTTGACGGGTGCGTTTTCGGACCCATATAAATTATAATATCTATATATCGTGATCGAGATCGATCTCTTTCTTTCTTTCTTTTTTTTTGAGTTGGTTAGTTTCACTCAAATATATCAGTTACAATACTAATTATATATCATGTAAATCCCATTCCATTTGACATTCATCAGCTGAAGTGAGCTCTAGAACTGGTAGGTGCATTGAAAAAGATTTTTAAAAGAAAAAATACGGGGAAATTGGACAAAATGCAGTTTTCAACTCCATGATATGATGTTTTTAATAAGCGGATTGAACAATTTGATGACCCTGGTCCCATTTTCACATGCAATTGAAGACCACACTTGATGTCTTGATTTGATGATAATTATCACAGAAAGAGTGAGTTAATTAATTAATCTAGCAGATGATCAGAATCATCAAACCATTAATTACCTTCGCTCAGTTTTTTAAGTTCTGTTAATATGACCTAATGATGTAAAATCCAATCCCCACTTATTATTTTTTTGCTTACTATATAACTGTGAAAATCTAAGAATTTGTGGAATTAAGTAATCCAGTATATCTGAAAGAGGGAAATTCCGAATCTAAAGGGAAAATTAGCCCTTCATAAAGCATGGTAGTTAACGAAAATGAAAAATGGGAAGGATAACAAAGTCATAGTAATCATTACCATGGCAGTATAATGCATAGGAAATTCTTTTATAAAGGGAGAACAAGATTTGGTGGGTAGTCAGTATCGTCTTAATTAAATGAAGGGATGTTGAAAATGAGTCCATTATATGCAATTTGTCAATTATCCACTCATTAGACTAAGGAGATTATTGAAATCTAATTGCAAGCAGAGTCACGAGGACCCGTCGAAAAAATGAAGAGAGAAATGGGATGCAACCACGAAGACATAATAATTATTGTTACTTTTTTTTTTTCTTTTTTAACTATTAAAAGGCCCTTTGTGATGTGTTATCTGTAACTTTGTATTCTCTTGTGTCACTAATTTATAGTAACTGAACTTTCAAGATGATCACTAGGGAAAAGCGAATTTCATAATCTACGGAAATAGTGAAAGGTCTAAATTTATGTTGACAGGGAACCCAGTTTCGTCACGTTCATCAGTTCATGTAAACC
>CAODLS012220303.1:0-12823 GCA_948243855.1 Flueggea neowawraea | reverse complement strand
CAAAGTGATTCGGGTTCTTGGTGCAAAGAGCTACACCAACGTTTCATACAACTGATCTATCGAGCCTTGGTGAAAGGTAAATCTTCCAACCTTAATTATATATGTTGATATGTATGGGTCCTTGGGGGAATTCAAGGCATTACATTTTTGTTATATCCACTTCCATGTATGTATATGAATGTCATATTTTAGCCGCGAATTCCAACACTGCCAGCCCCGACATTAGCGATATCCGTACCACCTACCACTAAGTGTATCGATTGGGACCCCGTACCACGCCTCAATGGACGCTCAGCTGTCCTGTGTCCAGGCTGTCTACAGTGGTAACAGAGATCTTTCGCTCTGTTACAAACTCTAGAGTGTCTCTTTCCACAAGTCTCACAAGGTAAATGTGACCCTCTAGAACTCTGTCCTCCAACATGTCCAGCTGACTATGCCCCACTAGCACTCTATGAACCATATCCATGTCGTTGGCCTTCAAAAGAGCATCTATGTTTCTGCTCTGTCTATACACTCTAGTAACGGCTCTGCTGGCCAGTAGATGTGTTCTCAGTCTTTGCCCTATTGGGCTTTCTCGGACGTCTCTCATCCTGATATTCCATACCTCTCGCAGCCTTAAAAATCTGTGATATAGTAGTCAGCCTTTGAGTCGCCACTACTCTGCCAATCTTAAGTAGCAACCCATTCAGAAACTTTCTTGCTAAGGCCTCCTCACCATGGGCCTCAGCTGGTGCATAATGACTCAACTCCTTGAATCGATCCTCACACTCTGCCACTGACATCCCGGGCTCCTGATGGAACTCAAAAAACTGATCTGCCTTCCTATCCCTCTAGCTCTGAGGAATCAAAGACAATGTGAGCTCATTCTTGAACTCCTCCCACGTAAAAATCCTACCAGATCCCTTATCCTGCCACAACCGGGCAGCTCGGTCGTCCAGTAAAAATGATGCAAGCGTAACTCTCTGTAAGCTCCATCACATCAAAGCATCTCCCCACTGCAAAAGTGAAGCTCTTAGGGTCCTTTCCCATCTTGCCCAAAAATCTAGGCGGAGTGAGCTTCAAAAACCTAGCAAAACGAGTCTCTGCGTCAGGCTGTGGTATGACTGGAGCAACAACAGGTGTAGGAAGAACTATTGTCTCAGGCTGAGGTTGAACTGGTGGTGTCGCAACCACTGGTGGAACCAGCTGACCTCCAGCCGCTTGACTGGCTAGGAGTGCCTCTACCCGAATAAGAACCAGGGTAAACCTCTCGAAGGCATCCATCAGACACGCTGGTGATGGATGGGGTGCTGGAGCAGCGACCTCTGGTACACTGGCTACCTCGTGCTGATCGACAACGGAACAAGCAGTCTGCTCAGCTGGCACACGTGTAAGCCTGCCCCGGCCTCTACTACGAGAACGATCCATATCTACAAAAAAAAAAGCATTGTGTATCCAATCTTAAAATGCATGTGACAACCACAATACTAGAACCAAATATCTAAGGGCATATAAAGGCAATTTAGACAGACTCAATCAATGATACCTAAGCTCCACACTGACCCAGACCATACAAAAACCTAGTGGTCTAATACCATCTTTGGTATTAGAGTACACACATACTCAAGACTTATGAAACCTAGTCTCTGATGCCACCTTTGTCACGACCCGTTTCCAGATCATGACCAGCGTATGAGGCGGACCATCTGTGGGAGCTTGGCCCATCCCTCACAAGCCTTCCAAAGCTTCAGAAGTCTACCCATTTATTTCTTTTATTAAAACATTTGGGTAAAACACATTTATACAAACAAAATATACATATATATATATATGTAAATCAATATTACAAAAATGTATTTGCCAAAGAAAAATCAAATATAAGTGTAAAAGTAATATAAGTGCAAAAAATCCAAGAGACAAAAGTGTAACCCAGTAACCCGGTGCAGAGCCCTATACAAACAGAGTAGCCCGATCAAGGGGGCGTCACTAACCAAGATGATGAACGCCTCACAAGACTGGGACACCAAGTGGTCGCTGAGACAAAATGTCAACTTGTGAAAGAGAAACATGATAAATACAAAAAATAAAGGGGGTCAGAACCCAGTTAGGGAAAACACTCCAGATTGCCTCATGCGTGCCTCACAAAGACTAGTTTGAAAACATTTTCAAAATACCATACACGGTATAATAGATATACGTATATATACACACTACACAGGTAATACATTTTCAAATAAACGTTTGGAAAACATTTACAAACAAAGCAAACACATGCACTCTCAAACGATACTACAAGTATCGAAGTAAAAAACATATAATGTAATATAATAATTCTCATAGTCAAAACAAAGTACAAACGATAAGGACTAAAGCAACGTGATATGGACTCTGGCACTAATCACGAATTGTGTTGACTAACCGCTAATCATGTATCCAATCATGTGTTGGATCAGAGCACATGGCCACCATCATCCCTATGAGCTGGGATTTCTCAAAACAATGATATACCAAAGGCTACATACCTCGTAGCACAGGTGTCCCCAAATCGGAAAACTAATTTATACTAATACGTGATATAAAAACCAAAGCATGCAAAGCAACATCAAAATCAGAGGAGATATATAAAAACGTATATATATCATTTTCAATTCAAAAATCAAATACTGAATATTTAATCACATACTTAGTTTTATTACTTAGCCAATCCTTAGATTAGTCCATTTTCACAAATATGTTCAGCACATCAAAAACATATATAGAAGTTTGAGACACAACCTATGTGTTTGAAACTGTTATCCACTCACCTAGATATCCAAGCTCTATGAATCAAACGCCACTGGTGGGCGACTGTTCCCGCTGACAGGAACACGAATCTGAACAAATATGCCAAAATACAAATGTATCAAAAAACAAAGTAATCGAAACTCTAGTAGTTGTGGCTGTACTGAAATGTGTGCACATGTATATGCAGTCTCGAACGTACCAATGGTACCGAAAAACCCATATCAGTCGAAGATCTAACAATGTCGACCCAAAAATCAGAATCTACATAAAATTACAATTTGGTCCCCGACCAATGTAAAATTATGCTTTGGTCCCTGGACCTTGTAAAATTCAAAACTAGTCCCTCTAGTTCCGAAGTATACCGACAACTTTTCCACTTAGTCGGGTTCCTCAAAAGAGCTCTCGAATTCTCCAAAATTGCCAAATATGAAACGTCACAACTTTGGTCCCTCAGAACCATAGTTTACTAGAGTAAGTTAGAGGCTAACGCGAGTTATATGAGGTCTGGTTTACTCGAGTTACAGAAGAGGATAACTCGAGTAAATCGAGGTCTATCTTACTCGAGTTAACCAAAACATAACTCGAGTAAGTCACTTACGCAAATTGTCTCAAATCGACGAATCACTCTATGCAGCTGATAAAAATCACTTCTAAACACATGCATTGACCTTAATCAACTTCCTAAACATTAATCTATACCCAACTCCAAGAGAATAACCCAGAATCACCCAAAATCACCCAAATCAAATTATTTGATACCCATTTCACCCTAACACCCCAATATGCTCAATCTTGTAGAATGTATGAAGAAAGAGAAGATTAGGAACTCAATATTACCTCAAGAAATCCGTAGGAAGTGTTGAGGAACAAGTTGAGAGAGTTTGGGAGCCTCTGGAAGCACTGAAGTGGAGTGAAATGACGAATATTCGGGTTAGTTGTGTCTTTAAACACGAAGAACACCGAAACCCATCGTCCCACTTTTGTCAATATAACTCGAGTTACACAAATGTTAACTCGAGTTATATTTACCTCGTGTAGCTCGAGTTATAGAATTGTCTAACTCGAGTTGTATAGGGGTCACACAACTTGAGTTACATCTTTCACTTACTCGAGTTATCCACTTTCCAGACCACTAATATTGCACGAAGTGTGCATTTAAGTAAACTCATTATTTTCAAGGTTCTACAACACCATCCCACACATGCTCATCATCAAAGATCATCAATCAACTCCAATCGCTATAAAACATATCTGAAACTGGCGGGATATTACAATAAATTTTAGGTTAGTCCCTATTATTGAAGATTTAAAAATACAGTCCTTATTGTGGTTTTCTTAGTTTAATTTCAACTGAATAGTCTGTGTTCTATTTAATATTTCTGAATTTACAGATTTTCAATTAACTTTCTGTAACTTGTATCTGAAATTTGACATTCTAAAATTTTTGTACATATAAAATAGGATTCCTAATTCAATTGGTACAATTTATGGTGAATTTATAAAATCAGATTATATGCTGCTTTGTTTTTGCTTCAGCACAGGTTGAACACCACTCAGTTTTTCAATCGTAGTTCATTTATTTTAGCTTAAAATTAATCTCTATAAATTGTGTCATAAAATACACATATATATATTTCTAATCACATGAACCTTGTTTTCTAAGTCATTTTACACAATATTTAACAAATTTTCCAAATTCAGGTCAAGAGATGTAATAGAGCAGCCATACCTTTACTCAGTATTTTGATCATGGTTTGCTCTATTTAACTTCAAATAAAAAAGGTTTGTCTATTTAGAAAATAGACTCACATATCCCTATTTCTAGAAAATATCAAAGCGTAATTCAAAGTACATGAATCATAGTAAAGTTTACATGTAAGCCTAAAATCAAATGTTATTAAGTGGAACAACAAACATAATGAGACTTAGATAATCAAGACTAACTCCCTAGATACATGGAATCAATATGTTTCCTTTCATAGGGAGCTAATAAACATCAATATATACAACTTTCATGTTTTGAATATTTCAAAATTAGATCTCTAAGGTTTTCAAACTCGGGTTCCAAACAAACTGTTCTTAATGAATATGTAGATATGTCAGTTCATACAATTTTGATCATAAATACAAAATGACACAGAATTAGCATAAACCCTTTTACAAACATCTATAGGACACATAAATCTATAAGTTTCATCCTTGCAAATCCTCAAATTCTATCTCTAACAAAATCAAAAATATGAATCAAATAGAGCCTTGTCAAGAGTTACTATAGGCTCAAAATTACCTTTGCTTTGGTTAAGCCCTTCTTTAGAGGGATTGATGGTCAATTGTGTGTGGGAGCTATTTTGTACCAATTTTGGGACTAGAGGGTTTATTTTGTTGCTATGGATTTGAACAATAAAGGGTGGGTTAACATATATATGTGAGAAGAAAACAAAGTCTGTTCATTCCTTTCTTTTTCTTTCTTTTTTTTTTTGATCTTATCTTAATTTAATATTTGTACATGTGGACAACTTTATCTTAGTTTTTTTGATAATTAACAAGTGTGCACTTAATATTTGAACATATGGACAACTTGGAAAGTTTTGCCATGTATCAAATTTTAGGTGATAGTTATCTTTAAGTATAGTTAATTTTTATTTTTTTTTACAAAGTTTACTATTTCTTCTTATTCTAGTCCCTAGCTTATTATGCATCATGCACATTTCATCTACAAATTAGGTTCTTTTATTTTATTCTAACCTTATTTGACACAATCTAAAGTGATTTCAATTATAAATAATGGATTCTATATCATAAAAATGCATATGCAATGTATGTACCAATATATGTATGTTATGTATGGTTAATTTGGATTGGGTGTTACAAAAAGTACGTACAAAGAGACCCCACATACCCTAATGAAGTAGGTAGAATCGGATGATCACTTAGTGTTCATCGCCAAAGACGTCGTTGACATGGAAAAGATTGTGGAAAAGATCTTGGCACAAAAGAAGCTTGTACTTAACATGGAAGAACAATAGAACTAAAAGATCCCTATCACAAAAGAGATTATAAGGAAGCCAATTCCCGTTAAAGTTTAAGATGCCTCAACTCTCTTCTTTTAGTGGGAAATAAGATCCTTATGAGCACATTCAAAATTATGAGGCTATCATGCTCTTGCATGGATGGGAGGATGTAATCATGTGTCGCACATTACCAATTACATTGAAAGATGTCACTCGTGATTGGTTCAACAGGCTTAGAGAAGCTTCTATTTCATGCATTGCTCAAGTAAAGAAGGAGTTTATCAATACCTTCATAATCAATAGCAAGAGAAAAAAGGACTCAACATTTTTGCTAAGTGTGAAGCAAAAGGAGAAGGAGTCCCTTCGTCAATATGTGGACAAATTTAGGAACTCAGCTTTGGAGATCCATGAAAACCAACATGGAGTGGCAGTGGTAGCCATGTTATAGGGTACACAATCAATACAGTTACAAGAGTCGCTATCACAAGATCAACCAAAGACTTTGGTTGACCTATTTGTGATGGCAAACAAGTATGTCTCCTGGCAGAGATGACGAAAATAGTGGTCTCTAGAGATGAGTGTCACTACCTGGCATAAGCACACAGCTATCCTTAAGCAACATCTGACAATCAATGGGCTTCAAACCGCTAAGCCCAAAAGTTCAAGCTTAGGTTACTTAAGTAGCCAAGTTCTTATACTTATAAACATTTCTATCCCTATACAGTTTTTTTGGTGGAATGTTACAATTCTAACCCCTATAGGTTTGCGACATCCCCTTCACTAGGACTTCCAATCATGATGCCCAGAATCTCTCCTATGTTTTATCGGTGTGGGATTTTCCTATACATAACTTACTGATATGGGATTTGTCTAAACTCAGGGACTTCCTGTCAACTATTGAGGTTTTCCCCTCCATCGCCATCAATTGAGGTTTGCCCCACCATCGTTCAAGTTTGCACACGGAGTGGCTCTGATACCGTAATTGTCATGACCCAGCATAAGCACGCAGTAGTCCTTAAGAAACATCTGACAACTAATACACTTCGAACCATGAAGCCAAAAAGTTCAAATTTGGGTTACTTAAGTAGCTAGGTCCTTAAACTTATAAACCTTTCCATCCTCATACACTTATCCGATGTGGGAACACAGAGCTGCTGCACAGCTATTAGCTTCATCTGTTAACATTAGCAACTTGGTTTGGTGGAATGTTATAACTTAAACATGTAACACCCTATACCTTATTTTTCATTTAAATTGCATTCATATAATCATATACCATTACAAAAATCCAGCAAAATAATCCATTTGTCTTATGTAAACATAACCATATACATCAGTACAAGTAGTACATACATGACAGTATCAAGATAATACACTTTTCTCATGTAAGCATAAACATATAGTCATATACCATCTTGGGAATCCAACAAGATAACACATTTTTCTTATGCAAACATAAACATATACATCAATATAAGTCATATATACAACCCAATTTGAAGAATTTTATACACACAAGTCAAAATACTCAATTAACTATACATACACAAACATTGATGATGGAGTCTAGAGCACCAGCATGCCAACCTGTGACTCATGTTGCTATCTACAAACATGGTGTCTAGAGCACCAACCGGCCGACCTGTGACTCATATTGCTATCTACAAACTCCAAGCTCAAGTTAAACAAAAATATCAATAAGCAATGGTCTCCTGGAAAAATATTTGCGCTTTATATGAGTCACAACTCAATGAACATAAATCATCATAGATCAAACTCAAGCAAACACAAGCATATAATAAATAAACAGTTAACTAAGCCATCTAAACATATGCATGTGCCTCTATATTTCATTGTATATGTTGTGACCAAATAAGCCAAGTATCGCCCCGGGATTCCAATATAATGAACTCAATTTGGAACAATGTCTAACACTTCTAAGATTGGTGTATGCTCTTTTATACCAATATAATGGACTTCTACACTTTATTCCATATAATGCCTCATATGGTGCCATACCATTACTACTATGAAAACAATTATTAAAGACGAATTCCATCAAAGCAATGTAACTCATCTCATACACCTTTGAATTCAAGGACACAAGCCCTTAACATTTCTTCTAGAGTTTGAATTTTTCTCTCAGATTGTACATCAGTTTGAGGATGAAACGATCTGAAATTCAACCTGTTACCCAAGGCTATCTGGTAACATTTCCAAAACTGTGAAGTAAATCTAGGATCTCTATCTGAAACAATGGAAGTAGGTATTCCATGTAATCTGAAAATTTCATTAACATATCTTTTTCCTAAATAATCAAGTGTATAACCCTATCTAATAGGTATGAAATGAGTTGACTTCATGAGTTGATCGACAATAACCCATATAGCATCATTCCCTTTTGGTGTCTTAGGCAAACCCATAACAAAATCCATAGTGATTCATTCCCATTTCTATACAGGAATATGTAAAGGATGTAACATACCTGTAGGAGCTTGATATTCAGCTTTGACTTGTTAAGATGTAAAACATTTAGATATAAAATCTACTACATCTTTCTTAATTTGAGGCCATCAATAATGCAGTTTCAAAGTATGATATATTTTAGTAACTTTTGGATGTATAGCATATGGTGCATTGTGAGCTTATCAAGAATGTCTTGGCATAAACCATCTACATCAGGAACAAAGATCCTATTTCCAAGCATTACTGCAACATCATATAGTGTACAATTAGTATCTTTACCCTGGTTCACTTTCTCAATGGTTTCAAGCAACTTAGGATCAGAGCACTATGCTTTTTGAATTCATTCTTTTAGAATAGGCTGAACTTTTAACGTAGCAAGGAAAACTCCATAAGTTTTAATAGTTAAATTAACATTCATAGACGTCAAGTCAACTAAAGATCATAAAGAAGATAACTGAAGACATGCTACATTACTACTAGCTTTTCTGCTCAAGACTTCTGGTACAATGTTTGCTCTTCCAAGGTTGTACTTAATAGTGCAATCATATTCTTTCAGCAGCTCTATCCACTGTCGTTGTCTGATGTTTAATTCTTTATGACTCATATGATATTTCAGACTCTTATGATCAATGTAAATCTGGAATGTTTCACCATATAAATAATGCCATCAAATTTTCAAAGCAAATACAACTACAGCTAGCTCCAAATCATGAACAGGATATGATACTTCATGTGCCCTTAGTTGTATTGAAGCATATACAATTACCTTCCATGTAGCATAAGAACACAACCCGAACCTTGATGAGAGGCATCAATGTAAATAATAAAACCACCTGAACCTTATTTATTGATACCATAAATGCAATTGGAGCGTTATTAAGTCTGAAATATATAACAAGAAACTCATAATGTCCATATCGGGTCTTGAAAGCAGTCTTTGGGATATCATATTTTGCAATCTTTAAATGATGGTAACATGATCTCAAATCTATATTTGAGAATACCTATGTACCTTGTAATGGATCAAGCAAATCATCCCCTTGTGGCAACGAGTACTTGTTCTTTGCTGTCATTTGATTCGACCTATGATAATCAATACACAGTCTTATAGTACTATTCTTGTTTTTGAAAAATAATACTAGTGATGTAGCACCTGCTTAATTTATGCAAATATTTGATTTTTTTTCCTAATAACATTATTTATTTATCTATTGATATGTTAATCACATCCTATATCATCATCACATAGGTTTAGAGTTGTAGTTATACATATAACAAATAGAATATCACACTTTGTTTCATTATTTCCACCTACTTTATATTACAACTAACATTCAAAGTGAAATGTGAGGAGGACACCACATACTGGCCCAACCTGAGTCGACTGAAAATGTTGATTTGATGATGTAATCACAACAAAATTGTTATGCGCTTGAAAAAAATAAATGCAGAGGGATGAGCCTACAACTCAGTAAGTAAATAATTAGCACAACATATATACTTATTTGTAACATAACCTAGCAATTCCAGTCATTAAAGGCACATTAGGTTCCCTATTTATTCTTAATTAAGCTCTATTATTAATAAATAGTACACAATTTTGTCTCAGTTCAAGCCATATGGTAGGTGCTAATTTATACATATTTAAGTATTGAACTTCTTGTATTTTATTGGTGTTATTACGGTAAATGATGTGTTTTTTCCACTTTTCAAGTTCTATTCTTATTTCTAGGCCCTTTCCAGATTTTGAATGAAAGGAACAGAAACCATACAAATTTGTAGCAAAACAAGCTAGTTCATATACAGTTACTCCAACTGTAATACTCTACCCATTTTTATTAGGATTCCTATAGGTTTCTCATTAAGTCCGATATGATCTTCAAGATAATTGGACGTAATTGTCGAGGATTAGGTGTTATCGAACCTTAAGGGAAGTTCCATACACGTGGGGAAGCATGAAATGTCGAGTATGTGATGGGAGAGTGAACAACGTACGTAGTACGTCGAGGAAGACACACGTTATCTGGAAAAGCAGCATAACACACGTTGTAGAGGTACGACGTACATTATCTGGGCCACGAGGATGATCAACGTACGTAGCTGGGAACGACGTACGTTGAGATGTGTTTTCCTCGAAACCGTGGCTAACCGTGGCTACTGAATGCATCATAACAAGCGTTGTAAGGCACAATGTACGTTGTGCACCACCACAACGTACGTTGTCACTGAGTATGACGTACATTGCCTTTGAAATTATCGAAACGGTGTGTTTTGATATGCAGCTCTTAAAAAGCCCCAAACCCAATGTTTTCTGTCATTTTCTCTCAATTTCTCACTCAAAACTCTCTGAAATCATCTGGAATTCTCCCACATTGATCCCCTAACATTCCTAAACAACTTATGAGGTAAGATCAATGTTCTTTCTACATTTTAAACTCGTTTTTGTGCATTGATTCACGAAATGCATTTTTGGCCAAATCTCTTTAAGGATCGAATTTTCTTGTGTTTCTAAGTTAATGAATGCTAGGGGTTGTTAGATTAGATTTTATTGAGGTTAAAGGAACATGATTCAAGCTTTGAATCAAATGATTTGGTGACTTTTTGGAAGAACTAAGGTTTGGTTCGGTTTTGGTGATTTTGAGTTAATTGTGTTGTTTAATTGCGAATTTTGAGGTTGGATTCGTGTTCAGGGGATTAATTTGAGTTGGGATGTATGTTCAATTTCATCGGATATCGAGCGGAGCATAATTTTGGCATTTTTGCAAATATTTTCTATTGCGGCAGATTTTGGGTGTTTTTGCAAACACTTTATGTCCTAGGTAGATTTGTAAATTTTAGAAATCTGAGGCATAGATTGTGATTTTTGAATCATAGGGACTAACTTGTAATTTACGAGTCAAAGACTAATTTGCGATTTCTGAGAGTTCGGGATAGAATTTGGGAATTTTGACTTATGGAATGGGAGTTGGTAATCCAAAGACGCCTCAGGAATTGTTTCATAATTTGTCAAGTCTCGGGGACCAAAACATAATTTTACACTGGTTGGGGATCAAACTGTAATTTTACATAGATTTTGAATTTTAGGTCGAAAGTGATGAATTCACTTTCGGATTATATTTTGAGCGATCTTGAGGGTATACATTTGCATAGGCATGTACACGAGTTTCGGTACAACCACAGTACCAGTGTCTCATTCGTTATTGTTTCTGATCTGTTATTGTTTCGAATATTGTTGCAACTTCCTGCACTTGTCATCGGGATCAGCCACCTGATAGTGGTACCGGTTCATAGAGCTTTGGACATCCAGGTGAGTGGATGGCAGCTTCAGACACATAGGTTGTATCTTGAAACTGTATATTGTTTTTGATGTTATAACACATATTTGAAACTGGACTAATCTAAAGATCAGTTAAGTAAATAATTGGATTATGTGAATAAATATTCACTGCTTTATTTTTGGAAAGATTTATGTACATATATTTATATATATATGTTTTCGACTGTTTTTGAAGCTAAGTGCATGCTATGTTTTTGGATAATTGTTTTTGATTGTGTGACACCATCGCTATGGGGTTCGTAACATTTGGTATACCAAGGTATGATATTGACTCAGCTATTGGGGTTGACGATAGTCATGTGTCCCGGCCCGGCACATGATTTGTTATTGGATTAGTGGCAGAGTCCACAACCATTTATTGAGGTGGTTGAGTGACACAGTTCACCATACGATTGTTATCGATTCCATAATACGTATATATATTGTTTTTGACTATGATACTAGCAGTATCGTTTTGCCAATGCGCATGTGTTTGCCTTGGGTGTAAATGTTTTCTAAACGTTTTTTCCAAACTGTACTATATATGAAGGGTGTATACTTATATATACTTTTTGTATACCTACATGTGGTAGTTTTACAATGGTTTTCAAACCAGTCTTGTGAGGCACGTATGAGGCAATCTAGAGTATTGTCCCCCACTGGGTTTAACCCCCTTTATTTTCTATGTTGCTTTGCTTCCATTTTACAGGTTGATTCAACTCGGCAACCTATTAGCATCTTCGCCCAATGAGGCACCGAAATATTTTTGGTTAGTGGCGCCCTCTTGGCCGGGCTACATCTTTGATTTTAGAGCTCCGCACCGAGATATTGTTGGGTTACAAAGTCTACTGGTTTTGGGTTTTGGGGGGTATTTAGGTTTTGAGATTTTATTCTCTTTGTGTGGTTTTCACACACACACACATATATATATATATATATATTATTTTATATATATTATTTTCTCATAAATGATTTTATTAAAATGTTAAATGAATAGTTCGTATAGTTTCTGAATCATTGAGGTTTATGCGAGCTGGACCGGGGTTCTATAGACTGTTTGACTTGTACATCGATCAAGGGTCGTGACACCAACCTGTGTCAATCTATATCTTATTAAATTACACGATTTTCTCTCTCTTAAACTAAAACACGAGTTTAGAGAGAGGAAACCTTCATTCAAACACCACAACTATTCATGAGAATATCTTCACTTCATCGAGCGTAAGAGATCAAAATAAATAATTTATCAACCATCCCAATTCATCAT
>CAODLS012220274.1:0-19757 GCA_948243855.1 Flueggea neowawraea | reverse complement strand
CTGTCTCCACTTTTAATGTAACCGTCCACTACACGTCCTTGCTAATACCAAATGAATCCATTTTATCATTTGCAACGCGTCCATAAGCCATTATCTTGACGTAAAATTGTTTCATGAAAATCATGGCCATCAATGGCATATACCTGTGCCACTTGTGTCTTTGCATGTAACAAGTGCACACGTGGTCATTAGTGTACCTTGTCATGGCCTAATTTGAGTCATTCAAGGGCTGTGCATTCGGCCTTTGTTTATCAAGCTCTTGAACATTGCATCATACTCAAAGCTTCCACACGATTTGCTCGAGGATGGAACTTCATCACCACATGCCCGAAAATTTGTTGGCTCGGGCCTAGGCTTATTTTTTTGTGTGTCTAACACTAAGCAATTTAAGTTTTGTTACTAATAGAAATGAGATTGAATTTGGATTCAAAATTTGCTAATGTCAAAGATTTTGGGAGAATGTGGATTTTTTTTTTCTTTTTTTTATGTCATTTTACTTGCTCTCATTCAGAATTAAACTCTCAATCCTTTAAGCGTTGCATTATGACACTATTTTATTAAGAAGTCCATTGGTGTGGATGCGGTTAGTTACCATCCCTAGTTGGAGGAGACGATGATATAATGCATAATTGGAACGGTTGTGTAAAGCTCATAATGTATGTCCAAATGTTGTGGCCACCCTGCATCATCTGCCTAAATGTTGATCCATTCTCTTTGCGTGTTTCTTCTCTGATTGTGTGAATCGTGAAAAAAGAAACAGTTGTGTACAGGTTTAAAACACGATATTTTTTCAACTCATTAATGTCTGAGTCACCGATATTACGTTAAATCATATTAATCACATAATATGCAAATAAGATCTTTTGCTTAATTAGATCAAAACCTGGTTGTCGGTATAGGGGTAACCTAGCTGTCTTATTCTTTTGAAATCACCTATGAGTTGTTAGGTCGGTGTTGAAGATTAGAATATTCCTACCCTACGGAGTACGAACCATAGAGCGATGACAATATTAACAACCTCTTTAATGCAAGAAATTTTGAGTTGCGTTTCGGTACAATCAGAAGACTATTCAATGGGAGCCAAGATGGGTGTGGCTTAGCTATTTGGGCTGTGCCGAACGAAACCCAAATGAAAAAGCAGGCCAATTGATTGATATACATAAAAACAGGAAATTGAGAATTTGCTTTTGAAAAATGAACATGCTGAAACAAACATGGCCTTGACATAGCTTAATAAGCCCTTAAAACCCAGCGAAGAATAATTGTCATCGATTTCTAATATTCATTTCTAACGGAAAAATGATTAGCTGGATGATCGAGTAACTTACATACAATACTGGAATAATTACATGAAGAAAAAAAAAACAGAAATGTGTACACCATATGCTATAGTAATTTTAAGACAACAGCTCAATTAGCCATGGCTGCAACTTAATAAACATTTTCGGATTCAATAGCTAAATAAAACCTAACTGATACTTTATACCAACATTTCAAAAAATTTCGTATAAAATCCATTGCGGCGGCGACATTTGCTTTTGCTGTGCATTATGCAATTTGTCTTTCTGTTAAGAGAGCAACCAGATCGTTGTCATTGAGGGCTAATTCCGATGCAAGCAGAAAAGCTGTATTGCCTTCTTTGTCAACAGCTTGCCCATCGGCTCCCCTGTATCGTCACATTGGTGAATGAATTTCAGTGAGCTTTGACTAATATCTCAGGAATGGAAGCAATGCATAAAAACATAGGATATATAGAAGTATCTACATTTGATTAATATCTCAGAAGAGGAAGCAATGTATAAAAACATAGGATATATAGAAAGTATCTACATAGGCTAGCACCTAGCAACATTCGACACCTATGTTGCATGGAAACGTGGTTAGTTAGGAGTTTCGAAATGTCTCTGAAACAAAAAAGCTGGAAAACTCTAAAAAAACGTTTGGAGCAAGTTTCCTTAATAAACCAAAAATTTGGAAAGGTTCTTGATTAGGAAACGCCTATCCACTATACCTTTCAAGTGACTTGACATGAGACAAGCGAGTGGCTACGACGATGGAATTGGTTTCTGAGAAATTAAATGCTTCCATGAGATAATCCACATAGAGAGGGCTTGGGTTTTTGGTGAGTGAGGAGAAAGAAGAGAGGAGAGTAAAATGGAAAGGTCTTGTGTGAGTGCTGTGGAGATGAGAAGGTGAGGAACTGGAGAGTGAAAGGTCGCGCTTTGAATATTGTGCATTTGATAATTAACAACTGAGAAATTAATTTTAAGGTCCTTACGTATGTTATATTCTATAAAACATCAATTTTGATTATAAAAATTTTAGATTCTTTTATCATTAAGAAATTTTGAAGTTGTAGATGTTTATACGTACATTCTTATATTTTTAATATATACAAAGATATTTATATATTTTTATTATTAACACATTTTCTCACGTTTTCATTTCCTATATTTTTGAAAATTGATGTTTTTCGTTCCCCTTTTTAATTTCTGTTTCCCGTTTCCATGCTACATAGTTCGACACTCATGGAGGAAACGGTTCAATTTTAACCCAAAGTTGTCTAATTATACTACTTTTGACCTTGCTGTTATAGAAATGGAGTATTTTGATCTTCCTTCCTAACAATGACTGCACATATCTTCATATACTCAACCACGGATAGATGTCACAGAATAGGTGGAGTGTTAAAAAACATGTGAAAATAATGCATTTAATGTTTGAACAAATAAAACAAAATCTACAATCAAGACCAAGGCTTGAGGAGTCTCATGCTTGATTTTAAGAATCTTCAAGAATTAATATTTGAATATTTTTTATAAGCCATCATCTACTTGTTGCTACGTATATATAAGTAATATGTCATGAATAAAATATTGAGTACATACTTTCAAGCTCACATTCTTCACTCCTACCCTAAAAATTACCAAGACGGAGGGCAAAAAGTGATCCATTTTGTCATGGCAGAGTTATGATAGAAACGAAATTTTTGTCAGGCCAAGACTATCCTCGATAACTTTGGGTTTAAGTTAAACCTTAACCCAACTCATGAATAAATAGATGTAGAAGTTGGGGATATACAAAATGATGCTTGTCCATGGATGGCATTGACATGCGCTCCTGAGTAGACTATGTGGCGGTAAACTGCTTTCTTGTCATTGGCATGGACACTTTCTCACACCTGTTGTGCCACTGAGAGGAGATCCTGATTATCCTTTATCTTGAGAACAAAAAGTTTTTCTGCATACTGGATGAAAAAACAAAAACTATCAACTTTGGTAATAAAATGCACAAATATATTATTGTGTTTGCCTATAGATGAAATTCTCCTTTCCAACAATAAAATTTTAATCATGGTTCATACACAAAAATGGCTGATTCAAAGCACAATGGATTTTGCACGCCTAAAACCTGGGGCTACTCAAATTTTTTTCACATTAGGTTGGGTCCTTTCCTTTTTACCTGTGACCCAACCTTGTCCATCAATTTTCTTAACACCAGTATTCAACAAAGACAGTAAAAGTAAGGCCAGTTTGGATCAGGCGGTACAATTCTTGAAGACCCTTCATTTAATTTAGACATGAGCATAAAACAGTTCATTAAGAGTAATTTCCAAAGGGAATACAACTGGTCGAAGGAAATTACCTTTACATGAATAAACTGCTCTTTACTTAGCAACTTAGCAAAACCATCATCCTTATTCCTTACACCCCAACAATTAAAATTAAGCTAATATAATGAAATCAAAACAAAAATAGCAATATCCATTAAAAGAAAACATTAGATTCAATACCCAACAAGGAAACCGTAGGTGATGTGATTCCCAACTTTATTTCCTTTTATCTAGTCTAATTGTTCTTGAAAATGTAAAAAACTTAATTTCTAGATGAGGAATGATGTCAAAAGATCCCCCAAAAGATGGCTAAAGAAGGTATTTATACCCCTTATCTAATCCACAAAACCCTACAAGAGAAATCCCAAAGTTGCCTCTTGGTCCCCACAATTTTGTCATTTTGCGCAGCCACTTTTTTTTTTCACCTTTTTCAGAGTGCCACGGCCGTGGCATTTGGCCACCATGGTCGTGACACTTTTGTGTCCTCAATTTGGCGTGAATTTTGGATGCCATGGCCGTGAACATTTTTCCTTCGGATTTGCATGCCACGGCCGTGGCATTTGGCCTCCACGGCCGTGGCACCTTTGTTCTCCACTTTTCCATCCTTTCTTAGGTTGGTTCAATGTCTTTCTATTTTGCATCTCTTTTGGATTTTTTCCCACTCAGTTCTCCAATTTATTCATTTCTACAACCATCACAAACATAATATAAATTTCATCATAAAAACATCATTTATAATACGAAAATATATGAATTCTTGCTTGATTTATCATGTAAATTTAGCATACATCAAGCTTCACAAAATATTTGGTGCATATGGGGAGATTAAAGAATTAATTTTTTTCTGCTGAGTCATTTTGCTTATCATCTATAAATGATGGAGGATTCTTTTTTACTTAATGTTGTCATAATATTTCGTTTGCAGATCCGTGACATGCCGCACAAGAGCCATCAAAAGTGCATAGCGTATTATGATATCAGAGCTGCAGAGGCATCTCTTTCTGCACTGAATAGGAGTTACATTGCTGGGAAGCAGATTGAACTTGAACACAGCAACCCAAGGGGCTCAAGATGGTATTGATTTACTATGCTTAGTTACTTTACTAGCTGCTAACTCCAAACAGTTTCCCCTTTCCCGTGTCCTTTTTACTTGCTTTGCCTTTCTGTTGATAATTGGTGTGTTTTTCATAGGTTGATGGAACAACCTGATCAGGACCTAGAGGAATTTAAGATTTGTAACAATTTTCACTACAAAAAAAAAGTCCAGTTTGTGACGAAAAATATTAAAACATGGATTTTCCTAGCAAAACTACTGTTGCGACAAACTTTTCGTCACAAAATTTCTTCGCAAAATCTGCGTAGCAAAATTTTTTTGCGACAAATTTCGTCGCACCCTTGGGGAAAAAGTCAATCGACGATTTTGCGAGGAATTTCGTCCCAACATTTTGCGACGAATTTTCGTGGCACAACGTTGCGAGGAAAATCGTCGCAATCTTTGCAAATTGCGACGAATTTCGTCGCATAGCTTAATTAATATTTATTTGTATTTTTAATATTATTCATTTATTCAATATTTATTTAAAATTATTAATAGATTAAATAAAAATGCCAAAAATAAACGAAATATTTTTAAATTTAAATATTTAGAAATTATATATTTAATATATAAGAATTCAATATCAAATGTATACAAAATTACAGGTGATACATTTGTGTGATCTCTAAAAATACAAATTTCCCTTCACTTTGATCGACTGATACAAGCTCTTGAACAACAAGCATGAGATATTTTCCTTTTTTGAGAATGTCCAATTTACGGTCTTCAAACTGCATTAATAACCGCAGGGCCAGCCAAAAATCTTGCTAAGATTCCATAAATGGCTATTCTCTTCCAACATGTTATGATTCTTGGTTGCAATGCCATGAACAAAAATACATCACGTGAAATGAACTCAAGTTGCTATACTGGATCAAGCTAGAAATGTTGATGAGACGAAATCAAGTTCTTCCTTAAGCTTCATAAAGCACTCTGCCAAACTAGGATCCATAAAGAAATCAATATAACCTTCCAACATTTTCAGATGCCCAGGCTGAGTCCAGGAAAATTAAATGGTTATAATTTATAAAGACACTTTAAAGCCAAAGGATATAATGGTATCAAATGATATCAACAATGGAGTTCACTTGCCCCCCGCAACTAAGAGCACCAACAAAAAGAGTCAGTATTGTAATTGTCCCTCACATGCAGACATGCATGAATTGTAATTCTCTAACAAAATTAAGCAAATGAATTGATATGCACAATCACCTTGGTCCAAATAATCCTACAAACAGAAGAAAAGGGAGAGGGACAGAGCTGCATATACAAAGATAAACTTTCTTAATATTGCAGGTTAGCATTTAATATTGTACCAAATGCACATAAATAACAAAAAAAAAAAAAGAAGAACCTTCCAAACTGAAATTTTAGAAACTTTGCTTGAGTTCTTTATCTGGCCCGAGAAAATAAATCCCAAACTTCTTTTAGACATCTAATTGTTCATTAAAATTTTCTCTACCAAACAGGGCAAAGAAACAAAAGACATGGGATATGATTATAAATGAATTGCTGATAGTTAAGACCTCCTCCGAATAAAATTTCAACCCTTAAACATGGATTAGCTTTAACAAAACAACATAAATCAGCATTAAAAAAAATGAGGCAAGTTCCATGTTTGATACCTCAGGATGAATGCGACCACAGAGCTCAGCAAACTTCAGTTGATGTTCATCAATTAACATTTTCACAACAGAATTTTGTCACTTAACAACACATACAAAATTAACCCAAAACATAATTTCACAATAAAAGACTGAAAAAATGAACTCACGGAGTTGCTTGAGGTCGCGAAGCCTGTAACAGATGAATGAAATAAGCAACAGCAAGAGCAAGATCCAATCTTGTCCGAAAAAAATCTAAAAAAAGAAAAAAGAAGGTACCTTTGGAACTGTTCGGTGTCGGATGGGAACTCAAACTCGCATTTTGATTATGGCTGGTAGTTGAGATGGAAACTCAAACTCGCGACGGTGGCGGAGCGGCGCCAGGAAGAAACAGAGCGGCGGAGATGGAACGGCCCGAGGAAGAGAGAGAGAGCGACTGTGAGAGCGGCAAGAGGAAGAGAGGGAGCAGCAGTTCAAGAGAGAAGATAGAGAGAATGAGTGTGCAGCCGGTAGGAGGGTTAGAGAAAATTTGGGAAAGAGGCACAACTTAATCTGACCCGCCTAGAAGTTTTCACGAAATTTTGAAAGCCCGCCAAAAAAATATTGGTTGTGACGAAATTGGTCGCAAAGTCACTATTTTTGCGACCAATTCCGCCGCAACTAATACTGTTGCGAATTTTACTTTCACAAAGCACAAATAATTTTAAAAATGGGTGAAAATATTAAGAAATATAACATTACAAACAAATAATTTTCAATATTATCATTTTTTGCTCTAAGTCAATATTATTTAATCACAAATTTTGAATAGTGATTAATTCAATTAATAAAAATATTAAACGTAGAACAATAATTCTTTTAATCATATAGGCAAAAATCATATTATTAATCTTGCAAAATTTAAAAGTCATTATCCTATTTAATTTCATTCAAAAACCACAATCCTATAAGTACAATGACAAAATAAAAGAAAATATATATTGTGTAATTTGTTATATTAATTAAAATCAAGAGTTTGATTTTTTTTTGTGAAAAAAGGCCTTATTTCGTCGCAAGCACATAAAAAAATCAAATTTTACTTACACAAACACAATCTTGTCCCGTTAAATTGAAAAGAATTGAGTAATTTTCAAAATTTGGGTGAATATTTAAGAAATACAACATTACAAAAAATTAAATTGTTAAATAAAATGTTTGAATAATAAATTCTGCAAAACATTCCAATTTAGTGTGTCTATATATACACACGCACGCTATATTAATTCAATGTATTCGAGTACATTCTAAATGTAACAAATCTCAAATTATTGATTATTTATATGTATGGTAATGACCATAAGTAAAATGAAAAAAAAAAAAGAATTAACATATTGTGTAATTTTTTATATTAATTAAAATCAACAGTTTGATTTTTTTGGTGAAAAAAAGGCCTTTGCGATGAAATTCGTCGCAAACACAAAAAATCGAATTTTACTTAAAAAAACACAATCTTGTCCCGTCAAATTGAAAAAAATTGAGTAATTTTCAAAATTTGAGTGAATATTTACGAAATACAACATTACAAAAAATTAAATTGTTAAATAAAATGTTTGAATGATAAATTCCCGCAAACATTGCAATGGAGTGTCTGATATATATATATATACACACACACAAGCACACACTACATTGGTTCAATGTATTTGAGCATATTCTAAACGTAACAAATCTCAAATTATTGATTATTTTCAATTTATGGTGACAAACAAAAGTACAATGACAAAATAAAAGAATTAACATATTGTGTAATTTGTTATATTAATTAAAATCAAAAGTTTGATTTTTTTTGGTGAAAAAAAGCCTTTGCGACGAAATTAGTCGCAAAAATAATAATTGCTACTAAATTCGTCGCAACAATATAAAATTAATTTTACATAAAAAAAAATCTTGTGACGAATTTCGTCGCTAAATGTTGGGACGAAATGGCATTTCGTCGCAAAAAGTTGCGACGAAAATCGTTTTGTTGCAACTTTTGCGACGAACATAATTTGGTCGTAACTTTTTGCGACAAATTGTCGTTTTGTCATAAAATCTGTAGCTAAAGTTGGCGGGTAGCTTCCCACAAATTTTTGCGCTGAAATTCTTTTTGTCACAAAAGTTTGGCGACATATTTCGTCGCAAAAAGGTCAAGCCAGTCGTTTGCGACGAATTCGTCGCTAAATTGAGACAAAATAAATTTCGTCGCAATTTTTTTGTCACAAATAGGGCCTTTTCTTTTAGTGATTGTTTTCAATTCGACAACATAATAGTGGATTAATTAAGTTTTTTGTCAAATGGAATGCACTACAAATTGGCATGTACTTATGTTCATTAGCATAAAATATAAATTAATCACCATTGTGAGATTTTTTTTTTCACATTTAGAATGTCCTAATACATTGAGCCAATGCAATGTATATACATAAATATATATGTTTCACCCAATTATTAAAACTTAGTTAATTGCTTCTTGGATTTAAGTGAAAATGTGGTTTGCGACCAATTGGTCCCAAATTAAAAAAATTGCGACGAATTGGTCACAATTTTAGTGACCAATTTGTCGCAAAATTAGTTGTTTGTCCCATTGACGCTTTCTCTCACCCAGCTCTTTGTCACCGTCAACGCTCTTTCTCTCACTCTCTCTCGGCCCACCCTTTCTCCGACTGAGTCTCATAGTCGCCGATTTGACTTCTCCTTCACAAGTAATCGATGAATCAGTCCCATGTGCCATATCTTTCTTTATGATGATCTTTTTACATTGATTATTTACTTTTCTTGGATTTTCTTTGTGGAGTATCACATCTTGTGACATTGAAAAGTCTTTGGGGGTTGGTTGTTGTTCTGCAGTTAGGATTTGGTTTTGGATGTTGTTGATGTGATGTGAAATATGTGGTTTTGGCTGAGTGCTTCGATTTTAGCTGTTGACATTTGAAAAAATGGATACCTAAAGTAGGTCGGAACATGAGGAGCAGAACTTGTTGGATTTGGTAATATTATGCAATTGTTTAATAATGCTTATTGGATAATGGAAATTGTGTGCAGTGATATCCAGGTTATATTGCAAAAACAGAGAATTGAGGCGTGAGATGCCATAATTCCCTTCTCCACAACGCATCCTCAGGTTTATTCAATGGAGCTTAGTTTTCTTATTTTATTTCCAGATTGCGAGTTGCCTTTAGTTTCTTGCTTGCAGTGTTTGTTGTCTTCAATGGAGCTTAGTTTACTGATTTTGAGATTGTCCTTGACGTTCTTATTAAATATGACTTTTGCTATTGGTTGTTTATTCTTGAAGAACTTTTGCTTGGGTAGATGATAAGATATAGTGCAGATGAAAAAACCATGCTACTATACTTCTGCTAAAATCTTTTGCTTATGTTTAGAATCCATCTTGACTTGCAAGTTCACATGTTTTTTACAGGAAAAATAGACTAAAGAGAAAAGCTAATGTGGGAAAGGTTGGTGCTAAAACGTGTTTCAATTGGAAATTTTGTTTTGTCCGATTTAAATGCATTTGAAGAAATGATTCTCTTTGGGGATTTCAGGAAGAGCTTACAATAAAGATATTGAATTCTTTTTGGAATTGTGAAGATTCTAATGGAGGAGTTGGACACACATCGATTACACCACGTTTCTACTTAGATAGGTTTATATAGTTATTGTTTTTTGTAGTTAGCAAGTATTAAATACTGTAGATATATTTAGATTGTAAATATTTTATATATTTTTGAATTAATTAAAATACTAAATATTTCATTTGTTTCTTTTGTTTTTATTAAATCATTTAATAAAATTAAATAAATAATAAATACAAAATTTGTACAAAATTTTGCTACCAATTGTCACAACCAAAATATTGCGACGAAAAGCTGATGGTCACTGAATTGTCAAGAAGTGGACCATTGACTTCGTCCTAAATATTGCGACGAAAAGCTTATGGTCGCAAATTTTGCGACTGAATTCGTCGAAAAATCAGTTTTGTGTCCACATTTTTTGTGACCAAAATTTAGTCGCATCTCTATTTTTACGACCAAAATGCCCTTTTTGCGACAAAATCTATTGGTCACAATTCTGTCATTTTTTTGTAATGTGAGTAAGTTTCCATTAAGCAACACCGTTTTGACATCCATTTGCAAAATCATGTAATCGTACAACGTAGCAATGGGAAGAAGAATCCTAATAGACTTGAGCATTACGACTGATGAAAAAGTTTCATGTCGTGTTTGATCCTATCAACACATTTACAATCAATAACCTTATAACCCTACGGTGGATCAACAAAAGTCCAAACTTGGTTATCGTACATTGATTGCTTTCATGTTTCATGGCCTAAAGCCATTTTGCAAAATTTCGGCTCATCATTGCTTCTTGGTAGGATGCGGGATCATTTTGATCCACAAGCATTATGTTATTATCATCATTAATGAGAAATCCATATCTCTCTGGCTTGATATGTATCCTACCAAACCTACATGTGCCTTGTGTTAGTGGTGCCAGCTCTACAACTGGTTGTGAGTCTTGTTGAATTTCCAGAAGTGGTTCGGTGACAACTTGTGGTTCTCGAACTTCTTGAAGACATATCTTACTCCCACTGACTCTTTTGGAAATGAACTTCTCCTAATGAAAAATCAAGAGAGCATCCAATAGAGAAAGACCAAGAGACAATACCTAGTGTGAAGGAGAGTAATAATTTGGAAAAGGGTTTGGGTTTAAATGATAAAATCAAGAAAGAATATGATGTTTTTGTTGTTAAGGATGAGTTATTTGAAGGTCAACAAGTTTACTATTTTCCACTGAAAAATCATTCTCTTTGGATCCCAAAAGTTCTATTGTGAGGTCCATTTTCTATTTCAAAAATTCATGTATGTGGTGCCATTGTCATTTTATTTAATGATCATAAGCCAATTACGGTCAATGGAAAGAAGTTGAGACCATAAAACAAGTGCACTACAAGGACTATTTGGCATCCTAAATAGCTCTAACATCACCATCAAAATGATGTCAAACTACTTTTCATCCGCAACGAAGTTAAACTATGCATATCCTTTACTTTTTGCATTTATCTTTTATGTTTGCATTGAATAAAATCAAATAGGAGGGAAATTTATGCCTTCGTGTTCATATGCCCTATATCATGCCCATATACTTGTGTCTACTAACCTTTCTTGTCTCATGCCTAATGTGGAGCCATGCATTCATGGAAGAAACAAAGCAAGCAAAACGAGTAACAGATAAGCTTTCTTAACCCTATTCTCTCTTTCTTTGTAATGCTTAATGTTGAATTTGGACTTGTCCCCGTGTTTATTGCTCTTGTTAGGAATAATCCATCCTTACTTTGTCAAACATTAGGGACAATGTTCAAAATAAGTGTGTGGGAGGGTTTATTGATGGTTTGATGCTTAATTGCTTTATACTCTTTGCTTTTGTGTGATTTTGCTTAAAAATTCTTGAAATTTTTGCTTGAAATTGTGCTTGAAATATTTTTAGAGTGCATCAAATTCAACATGAATAGAGTTTGAATTGAATTGGTTGGATGAATTTTGTAGTATGTTAGTATGCTTTTAAAATTTTTTTATTAAGGAATGTTTTCTATTTGAAATATATTTGTAATTTGACATTTTTAGGATGCAAGGTCGAGAGTTTGCTTGTCAACCTGTTTATTCGATGAGTGGGGTCATAAAAGAGCTTACAAACTTGTTGTTAAATGATTTTTAAGCAAATATGCTTAAATGATTGAATTTTGGTTGGAAATGTTTTGGATAGACTTGGCTTTTAATCGAATGAAAGGTGCTTATTTTGAATGGTTGAAAAAAGTAAAAACTTATCTTTTTGAGGGTGAACTAAACAAGGACAAGCGTATGGGGTCTCAACTTGTAGTGGAAAACGATAAGTACCCTCAGAGATCAATAATAAGTAGAAACATAGAGATTCTTAATTCATTGAATTGTTTGTAGCACCCAAAATAAGAGAGAAGTGATCAAAAGAAAAGCAATGAAAGAAAAATATGAAAGAAAACACTTATGAATGAAAAGTGAATGAATGAGGCCAAGTTTGCTCCAAAACAAAGGAAACTATGTTTAAAACTTAGCAATAAGGTAGATAAGCATTATAGATGCTAATGGACTAGGGAATTTGATAGATAAAATCTTGAAGTTTCCACTTAGAAATTCCATGGTTGGGTTTTTGTAAATGATGAGTAGTATTACCTTCCTTTCTTGATCATTTTATTCATATACTTGCATACTATAAGAATTCTATTACCTTTTTGATTTAAATTGTATTCTAACCCTGAGATTGGAATTGGTTCGCTTGGGGATAAGTCGCTAAGGAGTACGTGTGGGGGAGTTTGATGTATGCTAAACTTGCATATTAATTCAAGCATAAATTGATAGCATTTTAGCCCTTAGTGTACTTAATTGTCCATGAATTTATACCATTTTTGTGTTTTGTGTAGGGTAAATGAAAATTCATGAATTGTGGTTGAACAGTGATGAAAAAGACATGAAAAAGAAGTTCTCAAAATGGGCCTAAGTGATGGAAAGAAATGAAGGAAAAATTGACTCAAAATGAACAACATTCTTTTGGAATCCATGACATCATACATGCAACAGAAAAATAAAATTGTCACGAACTCCACCAAGGATCCATGCAAATCGATAAAACTGATTGAGGAACATGTGTTTACCTCAATAATGTGAAACAATAATGAGAGGATGTTAGTTGATTTGAGTCACATATGCTGCAAGATGCAAACAACCTCTAGTGGTATCCACACGAATCGAACTGCAATATGTGCTAGCATCGAATTTAAAGGACACTGCAAGATGGCTGGAGCATACAAAATCTTACTCATGCACTTTCTCTCATCCCTTATGGTAAGGCATTGATAATTTTTAAGTTGAATGGCATGAGACATTGGAAAAAATCCATTTTTAGAGTCTTACATGCTAAACCTTTTTAGCACCTTATCAATGTACCCACTTTGACTTAGACTGATTAACCTTTGGGATCTATCTTTATATATCCTTATGCCTAGAATATAGGCAGCTTCGCCTAATTCTTTCATTGAAAATTATTTCCCTAACAAAGACTTGGCATTCTGCAAGGTAGGGATGTCATCTTCAATGGGTAGAATGTCATCCACATAAAGTACTAGGAATACGATTCCTCTCCTAATAACCTTCTTGTATACACAAGGCTCATCTTCATTTTTGATGAAACCAAACTCCTTAATTGCTTCATCAAAATGAAGATTCCAACTCTGTGAAGCTTGCTTCAATCAATAAATGAATCTTTGATGGTTACACACCTTGTTAGGATGTTTAGGATCAACAAAACCCTCTGGTGTGTTAAGTACACATTCTCGAGTAAGTTTTCGTTAAGAAACACTATTCGGACGTCCTGTCACTACCATGAACAACATTGCATATACACGAGCATGCATCACATATGATATACATAATATGTGCATCAATCTGGCATTGCATATGTCGTAGTTGATCAGTGTTATCACAAGTGCACAATAGTCGATGAAGTAATAAAAACCTTCGGAGTATTCCTAAGGGGTTGAAACCACAGGGACGAGACTAAATGTGATCAATTCTTAACATAAAATAAAATGCAAGAAAAGTAAATGAGTTGATTTTTGGTATTTTTAATAAAGTAAAACAAGAAAATAAGAAACAACAATATAAAAGACGTTAGGACTTTCGATATTCGACCAAGACTTCTAATTACTACATTTATGAATGGGTTATGGGATGTTGAGTGTTCTCTCACTATTATCACCAGAGCCTCTCTCAAGTTCATTTAGGTTATGTCTACATTTATTATAAGGGTCTTTTTGACCTTAACTAACTAAACTAGACTCGTTCGGTTCATTCAGGAATTTCATCAAACACCTTGTAGGTAAGAATATGTCTATTACTTAACCTAACAAGTTTAATTCATGTCAACCTCTTCTAGTCTTCTCCTTTCAGTCCTTTAACTAGACTTGTTAAAACTACCATTATGATGGCCAATCACAACAATAATCAAATCATACATGTCATTAAATCAAATCCAACAAAGGCAACAAATACAACATTCAAGCACAACAAAATCTATAGAAATATGTCATTCAAGAACAAGATATAAATATTACAAATATGGCAATGAAGAACATGAATTGCATTCATAGATATAGCAAAACGATGTCAATGTTCACATCTCTAAGTCCTAACAAAAGATTAAGCTACCATGTTTATGTTCAACCAAATATGACAATAAATATCAACATAAAACATGATACAACTAAAGATAAGAAGAGAGAAGAGATAAAACGGATGTAAGGACGCCTCTCTAGATAGCCTTCGAGAGAAATCTCCAATCTTCAAGCCCAATCTCCTTCTCCTTCTTTAAAACCTAAACTATATTCTTCCAAAAATAAAGAGAGAAAGAAAGAAAAAGAAAAGAAAGAAAAGTGGTCTTTCAAAGTGTGAAAAAATAGAGAAATATTGTTAAGAGGGGGTATTTATACCCCTTTACATGTCTTGAAACCCTAGCAAATGTCATGCAAAAAATGCCCCCAAGTGTATGCCTTTTGTCCACAAAAATACCTTTGGCAGCCTCACTTTTTTGTCACCTTCCAGGCCATCTTGGTCTAGGCCACGACCGTGGTGGTGACCATGGCCTGACCGTGGCCTTCACCACCATGGTCGTGGTCCACTGTTTTGCCTCCCACTTTCACGTCGCTTTTTTGTTTCTTTTTCTCCCTTTATTCTCGATTCATCGAAGTTAATTTCCAACCTAAACAAAACAGAAAAAGTGTATAAATATGACATTAACCACTCAATCAAAGGCTGAAAATGCATGAATTCTTGCTTGATTAATTGTGTAATTTTAGCATATATCAAACTCCCCCACACTTACCCAATGCTTGTCCTCAAGCATTCAACAACCCAAAATTAATCAAGAACCTCGATTCCTAATCACCCTATTTACCCCCACATTATGTACTACTCCAAATCAATATGCGTCGAAGATTCAAATGAAGACGCAACTAACGCCAGGTTAGCCGACGACCTCGAAAAGGTTATTTCCACACTAGTAATGATCCCAAAAAGGATAGCCGAATTCACACCCTCACAAATTACACTCTATCTCTCAAAGTATTTAGGTGTAGTGTTTACGCTCAAATCAATTCATAGCATGGCTTACCAAAATTTGGTACAAAGTCAAATTGTAACCACTATAATAATTCAAACCAAAACATTGATCAAAGAGGACTTTTAGTGGCTTGTAATGAGGCTAATAAAGGGTTTAATTAAGTTGAGAGAACAATGATGAAACTGAGTGATACATGCCATCATAAACACACCAAGTTAATGCAACATAAAAATAAATACACATCTTTCCTTTTCAAAACAAGGTTGCATTTCAAACAATTCACTTGCTTTGGTGTTGCTTTACCTTATTTCTTTATCTTTCCTGTTTTTCTTTTTTCTTTATTTTTTGCAATGAAAATAAAGCAACACCACTTTTCACTAATCAACAAACATGGCATCCATGCTTTGATCACAAAATGAGCAAAAAAATCATAGGCAAGACATTTCTAATATCAAATTAAACCAAAGCATTAACATAAAAATTTAAATTGGCAATGTATCACAACTAAACATCTCTCAACTTAAGTTTCAAATGTTGGAGGTTTAGAATAAAGATAGGGATGGTTAAATGTGTTTAAAACAAGAAAAAAAGGTCAAGGCTCAAAAGGGGTAGACAAGGGATTAATATAAAAGGTGGATACTAAAAGAAATGGAAAAACAAAGGGTAAACAAACAATGCCTTTCATCGTTTCGGTATCTCAATTTGCGAACGTGTGGTCTTCAAAATGCACTTCATAACAAATTCTAGCAGGGTCCTACGTGAATGATCAATACACACATCAAGAACATAAAGTGTTTAATGTCTCAAAATCTCATAGTGGTGTGTGCAAATCCAAACTAATCCTTTCGGTTCTAGTACTAGGGGCTGTCTTTTCCTGAAGCTAAGGGGCATAGAAACCAGAGTTATACAAGAATGGGTATATAAGGGATCTCAGGTCTCAAAGTACTTGAACATTCAAGTTCTTGAATATAAAAAACAAAACATCGTGTTGAAATTCAATAAAAAATTCAAAATAATTTTAAGCAATTTCAAGCAAAATGACATAAGCAAAGGCATTTTCAAATAACTAAACACAAGCATTCAATAAACCCCTCCCCCATACTTAGTTTGAACGTTGTCCCCAATGTTTGACAAAATAAATCCGGATCCAAATCAACATAAGCAATGAACAAAAGGGACAATTTCAATTTCCAACATTAAGCATCAAAGTGAAAGAGATAAGGTTTAGAATGCTTCTCTATTTGCACTTCCTTGGAATGAACGAATTCACTTTTGGCTTTGAGACAAGAAAGGTTAGTGGACACAATTGCATATATAAACATGTAAATGCGCACTACTCCTCTTAACCAATCTCAAAATAAAATCCATACCAATGAAAATAAACGTGCTCCTAAACTAGAATGCAAGTATGCATGCAAATGCAATAAAATAAAAAGGATAAGCATATTTTAACGTCATAGCGGACCAAAAGTTGTTTAATGTCATTCTGGACGTATGTATAAGATCTATTTGGGGCACCAAATAGTCCTTCTGGTGGATGCCATGTATGATTTCAATCTTTTTTCATGAACCTTAAGTGGTTTATGACCATTAAGCAAAATGTCTATCACACCACATGAATGAATGCTTGAAATAAAAAATGGTCCAAACCATGGAATTTTGGAGTCATAAAGAAAGTGATTTTTGGGTGGAAAATATGAAACTTTTTGTCCTTCAACAAATTCACTCTTTTTCCCTTTTAATTTGTCATTTAGGTTCTTAACCCCTTCATAATTATTTGTTTCCCTTGCATTTGTTTTGGTTTCTTGTTTAGGCTCTGAAGGTGGTTTTCTCGGTTTTTCATTTGGTTCACTCAGGCTTTCGTTAACATTTGGAGGTTTGGGTAGAGGGTTAATGTCAATCATGCAATAAGATTTAATGGCTTTAGCATCATCAACATATTTATCATTTGAAAGCACATTAGAATTATCAAAGACATTAAAATCTTGAGTTTCATCTGCCACTCTAAATGTCAATTTTCCTTTACCAACATCAATGAATGCTCCTCTCCTTGCTAAGAATGGTCTACTAAGAATCAAAGGGGATTTAAAAGCATTTTCCATGTCAAGAACATAAAAATTGGCAGGAAAATAAACCTTACCAAACTTTACTAGAATGTTTTCCATAACTCCAAGTGGGTATTTGATGGAGTCGTCAGCAAGTTGGAGTGAAATTGTTGTTGGCATCAATTCACTGATCCCGAGCTTCTTGAAATTGAGGAAGGTATCAAGTTCACCCTGGCTCCCAAATCACACAACGATTTTTGTATACCCACATTACCAATGGAACACAAAATGGTAAAGCTTCTCAGATCCTTGAGTTTTTGTGCAAGCTTGTTTTGAATTACAACACTGAACTCCTCGGTCAAAGCAACCGTGACATACTCCTCCAATTTCTTCTTACTGGAGACAATTTCGTTTAGGAATTTAGCATAGTGAGGCATATGCACAATAGCCTCAATGAATGGAATTTTCATTTGTAACTTCTTGAACATTTCCAAAAACTTTAGAAAATTGTTATCCACCTTTTGATTTTTCAAGCGTTGTGGAAATGGAATAGGAGGAACATAAGGTTTTACCTCATCTTTTGGATGAAATGAGATGCCCTTTCTTTGCACCGTGGTTTCGCTTTCCTCCTTATCATGTTTGGGCTCTTCCTCTAATGGCTTCTTTCCTTTTTCCTTGTTCGGTCTCACTTCCTCTTTGGGCTCCTCATTCACACTTGTTTCTTTGTCAAGCTCTGGCTCACTCACAATTGAGATTGCCATTACATCCTCTCTTGGATTAACTTGTGAAGTGCTTGGTAGCTTTCCTTTTTCACTCTCTAAAACTGCCTTAGCTAGTTGACCAACTTGCCTTTCTAAATTCTGGATAGTTGCTTGTTGAGCTTGGATAACTTGGTCAACTTTTGCATCTCTAGCTTCCATTTTTGATATTTACTTCATCAAGAGATCTTCTAGAGGTGGTTTCTTCTATTGGATGTTTTGTTGTGGCAGTGGTGGTGGTGGGCATTGGCTCAATAACACCTTAAAATGCTCCCACACTTCATGAAATGGCTCACCCTCCATTTGAGAGAAAGACCAAATTTTGTTGCGCAAGTCCACCTTGTTTTGGGGCAAAAAGTATTTCATTATGAATTTGTCATACACTTCATACCAAGTTGCCAATAAACTTTTTGGAAGATTTATCAACCACATTTTAGCTCGGTCTTTCAAGGTGTATGGAAAGCACCACATTCGAAGCTTGTCCTCTATCAAACCGTATATTGGAAAGGTTTGAATGGTTGTGGAGAAATCCCTAAAAAATTTCAATGGATCCTCCAATGGAAAACCATGAAATGAATGTAGCATGTTGAAGTAGATACTTTTCAACTCATAATTTCGGGCCGTCAGACTCAAACGAAAGCATGAAGGTGAAGCACCTATCACCAACCTTTGTATTTCCCTTAGGCTCTTCCGAACTAGAATTTGATTGCCAATGCCACCTCCTGGTAGTTGGCCCATTCAAGCTTCATTACCATGCTCATTTTGTTGCCTCTGATTTTTTGCCATTGTTTCTCTTCTTCAGTTGGCTCGAATTTCTCTACACCACCTTTCAATCTCCGTATTTAATGGAACAAGTTCAACATTTTCCAAGCTCCGAGATCATCCCAAATGCATAAAACAGCTACAAATGCAAAGTAAATAAACTATTCAACAAAAATAAAGAAATATCACAAATAGCAACGCCGTCCGCGGCAACTGCGCCAAAAACTTGATCAATGTTATCGCAAGTGCACGATAGTCGATGAAGTACTAAAAACCTTCGGATTATTCCTAAGGTATCGAACCCACAGGGACGGGATTAAATGTGATCAATTCTTAACATAAAATAAAATGCAAGAAAAGTAAATGAGTTGAGTTTTGGTATTTTTAATAAAGTAAAACAATAAAATAAAAAACAACAATATAAAAGACATTAGGACTTCCGAGATTCGACCAAGACTCCTAATTACTACATTTATGAATGGGTTATGGGATGTTTAGTGTTCTCTCACTATTATTACATAGAGCCTCTCTCAAGTTCATCCAGGTTATGTCTACATTTATTAGAAGGGTCCTTTCGAGAATTTCATCTAACACCTTGTAGGCAAGAATATGTATATTACCTAACCTAACAAGTTTAGTGCATGTCAACCTCATCTAGTCTTCTCCTTTTGGTCCTTCAACTAGGCTTGTTAAAACTACCATTATGATGGCCAATCA